>JAENPR010002004.1:0-84106 GCA_018135685.1 Themeda triandra
TGGCGTACGGGCACCTTGACTCACGTGTCCGGAGCCATAGGGCCGCGTTAGACCGACCTTAACGGCGGCATGGTTGTGTGTGCAAATATGGCCTTTTTGGAGGCGTGGAACCGTGGTTAAGGGCCCTTCGGGCTCTTGGGTGATGGAAAACTCTATGGTGGAGAGGAGAGAGGCATCAAAATGGCTTAACCATGGCGTACGGGCATGCTTGACCGGTGCAGAGCCATAGGATGCACGGGGGATCCGGCCGTGCGGCGGCACGGTCGTGTGTGCAAATATGGAAGTTACAGGTCATGGAGGCTGTGGTTAAGGGCGTTCGGGCTCTCGGGTGATGACAAACATTGTGGTGGTGAGGCCGGAGGCATCAAAACACCTTAACCATGGCATACGGTCGTGCTTGACCTAGTGAGGCGGCAGGACACGCGGGGCCCGGATGCGAGCGGTATAGTCGTGTGTGCAAATATGGCGGTTCTAGAGCTGTGGAGCCATGGTTAAGGGCCATTAGGTCTCAGAGCCTGTAGTACTATGGTGGAGAGGCGAGAATTTTATGCAAAAATACCTTAACCATGGCCCATGGGCGTGCTTGACTTGGTGCGAGGAGCCGTAGGACGCGTAGGAGCCGGCCGTGCGCGGCAAAGTCATGTGCAAATATGGCGTTCTGGAGGCCGTGGGCGAGGGTTAAGGGCCATTCGGGCTCTCGAGCTATGGCAAACACTATGGTAGAGAAGCCAGATGTGTCAAAATGCCTTAACCTGGCGTACGGGCATGCTTGACTGTGCCGGGAGCCATAGGACGCGTTGGAACCGACCATGCGCGACATGGTTGTGTGTGCAAATATGGCAGTTTTGGAGCCGTGGAGGCGAGTGGTTAAGGGCCCTTCGGGCTCTTGGGTGATGGAAAACTCTATGGTGGAGAGGAGAGAGGCATCAAAATGGCTTAACCATGGCGCATCGGGCATACTTGACCCGGTGCCAAGGGGCCATAGGATGCACAGGATCCTTCCGTGCGGCAGCACGGTCATGTGTGCAAATATGGAAGTTACGGAGTCATGGAGGTTTGTGGTTAAGGGCCGTTCGGGCTCTCGGGTGATGACAAACATTGTGGTGGTGAGACCGGAAGGCATCAAAACACCTTAACTATGGCATACGATCGTGCTTGACCTAGTGCAGAGGCTGTAGGACACGGGAACCGAGGTTTGTGCGGTAGCATAGTCGTGTGTGCAAATATGGCAGTTCTGAAATTTGTGGAGCCATGGTTAAGGGCCATTCGGGTCCTTGAGCCGCAATAAATGCTGTGGTGGAGAGGCCGGAGGTGTCAAACGCCTTAACCATGGCGCATGGGCGTGCTTGACTTGAGGGTGCGGAGGCCGTACGGACGCGGGGAACCCGGCCGTGCGGCAGCAAGAGTCGTGTGTGCAAATATGGCGGTTGCGGCCGTGGAGCCGAGGTTAAGGGCCATTCAGGCTCTCGAGCTATGGCAAACACTATGGTAGAGAAGCCGAGATGTGTCAAAATGCCTTAACCATGGCGTACGGGCATGCTTGACTGTGCCGGGAGCCATCGGATGCGTTGGAACCGACCATGCGGCGGCATGGTTGTGTGTGCAAATATGGTAGTTTTGGATCCGTGGAACCGTGGTTAAGGGCCCTTCGGGCTCTTGGGTGATGGAAAACTCTATGGTGGAGAGAGAGGCATCAAAATGGCTTAACCATGGCGTACGGGCATGCTTGACCCGGTGCAGGGGCCATAGGATGCACGGGGATCCGGCCGTGCGGCGGCACGGTCGTGTGTGCAAATATGGAAGTTACGCGGAGTCATGGAGGCGTGGTTAAGGGCCGTTCGGGCTCTCGGGTGATGACAAACATTGTGGTGGTGAGGCCGGAGGCATCAAAATACCTTAACCATAGCATACGGTCGTGCTTGACCTAGTGGAAGGCTGTAGGACACGCGGGAACCGGCTGTGCGGTAGCATAGTCGTGTGTGCAAATATGGCGGTTCTAGAGGTTTGTGGAGCCATGGTTAAGGGCCATTCGGGTCCTCGAGCGCAATAAATCTGTGGTGGAGAGGCCGGAGGTGTCAAAACGCCTTAACCATGGCGCATGGCGTGCTTGACTTGGTGCGAGGAGCCGTAGGACGCGAGGAGCCGGCCGTGCGGCGGCAAGTCGTGTGTGCAAATATGGCGGTTACGGAGCCGTGGGCGGAGGTTAAGGGCCATTCAGGCTCTCGAGCTATGGCAAACACTATGGTAGAGAAGCCAGATGTGTCAAAATGCCTTAACCATGGCGTACGGGCATGCTTGACTCTGTGCCAGGAGCCATAGGACGCGTTGGAACCGACCATGTGGCAGCATGGTTGTGTGTGCGAATATGGTAGTTTTGGATCCGTGAAACCGTAGTTAAGGGCCCTTCGGGCTCTTGGGTGATGGAAAACTCTATGGTGGAGAGGAGAGAGGCATCAAAATGGCTTAACCATGGCGTACGGGCATGCTTGACCGGTCTTGGGAGCCATAGGATGCACGGGGATCCGGCCGTGCGCGGCACGGTCGTGTGTGCAAATATGGAAGTTCTGGAGTCATGGAGGCTGTGGTTAAGGGCCGTTCGGGCTCTCGGGTGATGACAAACATTGTGGTGGTGAGGCCAGAGGCATCAAAATACCTTAACCATAGCATACGGTCGTGCTTGACCTAGTGCCGAGAGCTGTAGGACACGCAGGAACCGGCTGTGCGGTAGCATAGTCGTGTGTGCAAATATGGCAGTTCTAGAGTTGTGGAGCCATGGTTAAGGGCCATTCGGGTCCTCGAGCCGCAATAAATGCTGTGGTGGAGAGGCTAGAGGTGTCAAAACGCCTTAACCATGGCGCATGGGCGTGCTTGACTTGGTGCGAGGAGCCGTAGGGCGCGCGAGGAACCGGCCGTGCGGCGGCAAAGTTGTGTGTGCAAATATGGCGGTTACGGAGCCGTGGGCCGAGGTTAAGGGCCATTCGGGCTCTCGAGCTATGGCAAACACTATGGTAGAGAAGCCGAGATGTGTCAAAATGCCTTAACCATGGCGTACGGGCATGCTTGACTCTGTGCCGGGAGCCATAGGACACGTTGGAACCGACCATGCGGCGGCATGGTTGTGTGTGCAAATATGGCGGTTTTGGAGCCGTGGAACCATGGTTAAGGGCCCTTCGGGCTCTTGGGTGATGGAAAACTCTATGGTGGAGAGGAGAGAGGCATCAAAATGGCTTAACCATGGCGTACGGGCATGCTTGACCGGTGCGGGAGCCATAGGATGCACGGGATCCGGCCGTGCGGCGGCACGGTCGTGTGTGCAAATATGGAAGTTACGGAGTCATGGAGCTATGGTTAAGGGCCGTTCGGGCTCTCGGGTGATGACAAACATTGTGGTGGTGAGGCCGGAGGCATCAAAACACCTTAACTATGGCATACGGTCGTGCTTGACCTAGTGCTTAGGAAGAAA
The DNA here is from genome assembly GCA_018135685.1 of Themeda triandra. NCBI lineage: Eukaryota > Viridiplantae > Streptophyta > Magnoliopsida > Poales > Poaceae > Themeda > Themeda triandra. The sequence goes on from JAENPR010002004.1 coordinate 3,464, forward strand.
TTTGTAGGACACGCGAGGAACCGGGTTTGTGCGGTAGCATAGTCGTGTGTGCAAATATGGCGGTTCTAGAGTTGTGGAGCCATGGTTAAGGGCCATTCGGGTCCTCGAGCCGCAATAAATGCTGTGGTGGAGAGGCCGGAGGTGTCAAAACGCCTTAACCATGGCGCATGGGCGTGCTTGACTTGGTGCGGAGGCCGTAGGACGCGCGGGCCGGCCGTGCGGCGGCAAAGTCGTGTGTGCAAATATAAGCGGTTACGGCCGTGGGCCGAGGTTAGGGCCATTCGGGCTCTCGAGCTATGGCAAACACTATGGTAGAGAAGCCGGATGTGTCAAAATGCCTTAACCATGGCGTACGGGCATGCTTGACTCGTGCCGGGAGCCATAGGACGCGTTGGAACCGACCATGCGGCGGCATGGTTGTGTGTGCAAATATGGTAGTTTTGGAGCCGTGGAACCGTGGTTAAGGGCCCTTCGGGCTCTTGGGTGATGGAAAACTCTATGGTGGAGAGGAGAGAGGCATCAAAATGGCTTAACCATGGCGTACGGGCATGCTTGACCGGTGCCGGGAGCCATAGGATGCACGGGATCCGGCCGTGCGGCGGCACGGTCGTGTGTGCAAATATGGAAGTTCTGGAGTCATGGAGGCTGTGGTTAAGGGCCGTTCGGGCTCTCGGGTGATGACAAACATTGTGGTGGTGAGGCGGAGGCATCAAAACACCTTAACCATGGCATACGGTCGTGCTTGACCTAGTGTGGGACACGCAGGAAGCAGCATGTAGGACATGGGAACCGGGGTGTGCGGTAGCATAGTCGTGTGTGCAAATATGGCGGTTCTAGAGTTTGTGGAGCCATGGTTAAGGGCCATTCGGGTCCTCGAGCCACAATAAATGCTGTGGTGGAGAGGCCAGAGGTGTCAAAACGCCTTAACCATGGCGCATGGGCGTGCTTGACTTGGTGCGAGGAGCCGTAGGACGCGCAGGAACCGGCCGTGCGGCAGCAAAGTCGTGTGTGCAAATATGGCAGTTCTGGAGCCGTGGAGCCGAGGTTAAGGGCCATTCAGGCTCTCGAGCTATGGCAAACACTATTTGAAGCTAGATGTGTCAAAATGCCTTAACCATGGCGTACGGGCATGCTTGACTCTGTGCCAGGAGCCATAGGACGCGTTGGAACAGACCATGCGGCAGCATGGTTGTGTGTGCAAATATGGCAGTTCTAGAGCCGTGGAGCCGTGGTTAAGGGCCCTTCGGGCTCTTGGGTGATGGAAAACTCTATGGTGGAGAGGAGAGGCATCAAAATGGCTTAACCATGGCGTACGGGCATGCTTGACCCGGTCTTAGGGAGCCATAGGATGCACGGGGATCCGGCCGTGCGGCGGCACGGTCGTGTGTGCAAATATGGAAGTTACGGAGTCATGGAGGCGTGGTTAAGGGCCGTTCGGGCTCTCGGGTGATGACAAACATTGTGGTGGTGAGGCCCGGAGGCATCAAAACACCTTAACTATGGCATACGGTCGTGCTTGACCTAGTGCGGAGGCTGTAGGACACGCGGGAACCCCATTTGTGCGGTAGCATAGTCGTGTGTGCAAATATGGCGGTTCTAGAGCTGTGGAGCCATGGTTAAGGGCCATTCGGGTCCTCGAGCCGCAATAAATGCTGTGGTGGAGAGGCCGGAGGTGTCAAAACGCCTTAACCATGGCGCATGGGCGTGCTTGACTTGGTGCGAGGAGCCGTAGGACGCGCGGGAACCGGCCGTGCGGCGGCAAAGTCGTGTGTGCAAATATGGCGGTTACGGAGCCGTGGAGCCGAGGTTAAGGGCCATTCGGGCTCTCGAGCTATGGCAAACACTATGGTAGAGAAGCCGGATGTGTCAAAATGCCTTAACCATGGCGTACGGGCATGCTTGACTACGTGCCGGGAGCCATAGGACGCGTTGGAACCGACCATGCGGCGGCATGGTTGTGTGTGCAAATATGGCGGTTTTGGAGCCGTGGAACCATGGTTAAGGGCCCTTCGGGCTCTTGGGTGATGGAAAACTCTATGGTGGAGAGGAGAGGCATCAAAATGGCTTAACCATGGCGTACGGGCATGCTTGACCCGGTCGGGAGCCATAGGATGCACGGGATCCGGCCGTGCGGCGGCACGGTCGTGTGTGCAAATATGGAAGTTACGGAGTCATGGAGCTGTGGTTAAGGGCCGTTCGGGCTCTCGGGTGATGACAAACATTGTGGTGGTGAGCCCGGAGGCATCAAAACACCTTAACTATGGCATACGGTCGTGCTTGACCTAGTGCCGAGAAGGCTGTAGGACACGCGGGAACCGGGCGTGCGGTAGCATAGTCGTGTGTGCAAATATGGCGGTTCTAGAGCTGTGGAGCCATGGTTAAGGGCCATTCGGGTCCTCGAGCCACAATAAATGCTGTGGTGGAGAGGCCGGAGGTGTCAAAATGCCTTAACCATGGCGCATGGGCGTGCTTGACTTGGTGCGGAGCCGTAGGACGCGCGGGGAACCGGCCGTGCGGCGGCAAAGTCGTGTGTGCAAATATGGCGGTTACGGAGCCGTGGAGCCGAGGTTAAGGGCCATTCGGGCTCTCGAGCTATGGCAAACACTATGGTAGAGAAGCCGGATGTGTCAAAATGCCTTAACCATGGCGTACGGGCATGCTTGACTGCGTGCCGGGAGCCATAGGACGCGTTGGAACCGACCATGCGGCGGCATGGTTGTGTGTGCAAATATGGCGGTTTTGGAGCCGTGGAACCGTGGTTAAGGGCCCTTCGGGCTCTTGGGTGATGGAAAACTCTATGGTGGAGAGGAGAGAGGCATCAAAATGGCTTAACCATGGCGTACGGGCATGCTTGACCGGTCCGGGAGCCATAGGATGCACGGGATCGGCCGTGCGGCGGCACGGTCGTGTGTGCAAATATGGAAGTTCTGGAGTCATGGGCTGTGGTTAAGGGCCGTTCGGGCTCTCGGGTGATGACAAACATTGTGGTGGTGAGGCCCGGAGGCATCAAAACACCTTAACTATGGCATACGGTCGTGCTTGACCTAGTGCGAGGAGGCATAGGACACGCGGGAACCGGGCGTGCGGTAGCATAGTCGTGTGTGCAAATATGGCGGTTCTAGATTGTGTGGAGCCATGGTTAAGGGCCATTCGGGTCCTCGAGCCGCAATAAATGCTGTGGTGGAGAGGCCGGAGGTGTCAAAACGCCTTAACCATGGCGCATGGGCGTGCTTGACTTGGTGCGAGGAGCCGTAGGGACGCGAGAACCGGCCGTGCGCGGCAAAGTCGTGTGTGCAAATATGGCGGTTCGGGCCGTGGAGCCGAGGTTAAGGGCCATTCGGGCTCTCGAGCTATGGCAAACACTATGGTAGAGAAGCCGGATGTGTCAAAATGCCTTAACCATGGCGTACGGGCATGCTTGACTGTGCCGGGAGCCATAGGACGCGTTGGAACCGACCATGCGGCGGCATGGTTGTGTGTGCAAATATGGCGGTTTTGGAGCCGTGGAACCGTGGTTAAGGGCCCTTCGGGCTCTTGGGTGATGGAAAACTCTATGGTGGAGAGGAGAGAGGCATCAAAATGGCTTAACCATGGCGTACGGGCATGCTTGACCCGGTCGGGGAGCCATAGGATGCACGGGATCCGGCCGTGCGGCGGCACGGTCGTGTGTGCAAATATGGAAGTTACGGAGTCATGGAGGCTGTGGTTAAGGGCCGTTCGGGCTCTCGGGTGATGACAAACATTGTGGTGGTGAGGCCCGGAGGCATCAAAACACCTTAACTATGGCATACGGTCGTGCTTGACCTAGTGCCGAGGCTGTAGGACACACGGGAACCGGCTGTGCGGTAGCATAGTCGTGTGTGCAAATATGGCGGTTCTAGAGTTTGTGGAGCCATGGTTAAGGGCCATTCGGGTCCTCGAGCCGCAATAAATGCTGTGGTGGAGAGGCCGGAGGTGTCAAAACGCCTTAACCATGGCGCATGGGCGTGCTTGACTTGGTGCGAGGAGCCGTAGGACGCGCGGGGAACCGGCCGTGCGGCGGCAAAGTCGTGTGTGCAAATATGGCGGTTACGGGGCCGTGGAGCCGAGGTTAAGGGCCATTCGGGCTCTCGAGCTATGGCAAACACTATGGTAGAGAAGCCGGATGTGTCAAAATGCCTTAACCATGGCGTACGGGCATGCTTGACTACGTGCCGGGAGCCATAGGACGCGTTGGAACCGACCATGCGGCGGCATGGTTGTGTGTGCAAATATGGCGGTTTTGGAGCCGTGGAACCATGGTTAAGGGCCCTTCGGGCTCTTGGGTGATGGAAAACTCTATGGTGGAGAGGAGAGAGGCATCAAAATGGCTTAACCATGGCGTACGGGCATGCTTGACCCGGTGCGGGAGCCATAGGATGCACGGGATCCGGCCGTGCGGCGGCACGGTCGTGTGTGCAAATATGGAAGTTACGGAGTCATGGAGCTGTGGTTAAGGGCCGTTCGGGCTCTCGGGTGATGACAAACATTGTGGTGGTGAGGCCGGAGGCATCAAAACACCTTAACTATGGCATACGGTCGTGCTTGACCTAGTGCGAGAGGCTGTAGGACACGCGGGGAACCGGGCGTGCGGTAGCATAGTCGTGTGTGCAAATATGGCGGTTCTAGAGTTTGTGGAGCCATGGTTAAGGGCCATTCGGGTCCTCGAGCTGCAATAAATGCTGTGGTGGAGAGGCCGGAGGTGTCAAAATGCCTTAACCATGGCGCATGGGCGTGCTTGACTTGGTGCGAGGAGCCGTAGGACGCGGGAACCGGCCGTGCGGCGGCAAAGTCGTGTGTGCAAATATGGCGGTTCTGGAGCCGTGGAGCCGAGGTTAAGGGCCATTCGGGCTCTCGAGCTATGGCAAACACTATGGTAGAGAAGCCGGATGTGTCAAAATGCCTTAACCATGGCGTACGGGCATGCTTGACTCGTGCCGGGAGCCATAGGACGCGTTGGAACCGACCATGCGGCAGCATGGTTGTGTGTGCAAATATGGCAGTTTTGGAGCCGTGGAGCCGTGGTTAAGGGCCCTTCGGGCTCTTGGGTGATGGAAAACTCTATGGTGGAGAGGAGAGAGGCATCAAAATGGCTTAACCATGGCGTACGGGCATGCTTGACCCGGTGCCGGGAGCCATAGGATGCACGGGATCCGGCCGTGCGGCGGCACGGTCGTGTGTGCAAATATGGAAGTTACGGAGTCATGGGCTGTGGTTAAGGGCCGTTCGGGCTCTCGGGTGATGACAAACATTGTGGTGGTGAGGCCGGAGGCATCAAAACACCTTAACTATGGCATACGGTCGTGCTTGACCTAGTCTTAGGAAGGCATGTAGGACACGGGAACCGGGCTGTGCGGTAGCATAGTCGTGTGTGCAAATATGGCGGTTCTAGAGGTTTGTGGAGCCATGGTTAAGGGCCATTCGGGTCCTCGAGCCACAATAAATGCTGTGGTGGAGAGGCCGGAGGTGTCAAAACGCCTTAACCATGGCGCATGGGCGTGCTTGACTTGGTGCGAGGAGCCGTAGGACGCGGGAACCGGCCGTGCGGCGGCAAAGTCGTGTGTGCAAATATGGCGGTTACGGAGCCGTGGAGCCGAGGTTAAGGGCCATTCGGGCTCTCGAGCTATGGCAAACACTATGGTAGAGAAGCCGAGATGTGTCAAAATGCCTTAACCATGGCGTACGGGCATGCTTGACTCGTGCCGGGGAGCCATAGGACGCGTTGGAACCGACCATGCGGCGGCATGGTTGTGTGTGCAAATATGGCGAGTTTTGGAGCCGTGGGGCCGTGGTTAAGGGCCCTTCGGGCTCTTGGGTGATGGAAAACTCTATGGTGGAGAGGAGAGAGGCATCAAAATGGCTTAACCATGGCGTACGGGCATGCTTGACCCGGTGCCGGAGCCATAGGATGCACGGGATCCGGCCGTGCGGCGGCACGGTGATCGTGTGTGCAAATATGGAAGTTCGGGAGTCATGGAAGCGTGGTTAAGGGCCGTTCGGGCTCTCGGGTGATGACAAACATTGTGGTGGTGAGCCCAGAGGCATCAAAACACCTTAACTATGGCATACGGTCGTGCTTGACCTAGTGCGGAGAGCTGTAGGACACGCAGGAACCGGCTGTGCGGTAGCATAGTCGTGTGTGCAAATATGGCAGTTCTAGAGCTGTGGAGCCGAGGTTAAGGGCCATTCGGGTCCTCGAGCCGCAATAAATGCTGTGGTGGAGAGGCCAGAGGTGTCAAAATGCCTTAACCATGGCGCACGGGCATGCTTGACTCTGTGCCAGGAGCCGTAGGACGCGCTGGAACCGACCGTGCGGCAGCAAAGTCGTGTGTGCAAGTATGGCGGTTACGGAGCCGTGGAGCCGAGGTTAAGGGCCATTCGGGCTCTCGAGCTATGGCAAACACTATGGTAGAGAAGCCGGATGTGTCAAAATGCCTTAACCATGGCGTACGGGCATGCTTGACTGCGTGCCGGGAGCCATAGGACGCGTTGGAACCGACCATGCGGCGGCATGGTTGTGTGTGCAAATATGGCGGTTTTGGAGCCGTGGAACCGTGGTTAAGGGCCCTTCGGGCTCTTGGGTGATGGAAAACTCTATGGTGGAGAGGAGAGAGGCATCAAAATGGCTTAACCATGGCGTACGGGCATGCTTGACCGGTGCCGGGAGCCATAGGATGCACGGGATCCGGCCGTGCGGCGGCACGGTCGTGTGTGCAAATATGGAAGTTCGGAGTCATGGAGCTGTGGTTAAGGGCCGTTCGGGCTCTCGGGTGATGACAAACATTGTGGTGGTGAGGCCCGAGAGGCATCAAAACACCTTAACTATGGCATACGGTCGTGCTTGACCTAGTGCCGAGAGCGTAGGACACGAGGAACCATTTGTGCGGTAGCATAGTCGTGTGTGCAAATATGGCAGTTCTAGAGCTGTGGAGCCATGGTTAAGGGCCATTCGGGTCCTCGAGCCACAATAAATGCTGTGGTGGAGAGGCCAGAGGTGTCAAAACGCCTTAACCATGGCGCATGGGCGTGCTTGACTTGGTGCGAGGAGCCGTAGGACGCGAGAACCGGCCGTGCGGCAGCAAAGTCGTGTGTGCAAATATGGCAGTTCTGGAGCCGTGGAGCCGAGGTTAAGGGCCATTCAGGCTCTCGAGCTATGGCAAACACTATGGTAGAGAAGCCGAGATGTGTCAAAATGCCTTAACCATGGCGTACGGGCATGCTTGACTCTGTGCCGGGAGCCATAGGACGCGTTGGAACCGACCATGCGGCGGCATGGTTGTGTGTGCAAATATGGCGGTTTTGGAGCCATGGAACCGTGGTTAAGGGCCCTTCGGGCTCTTGGGTGATGGAAAACTCTATGGTGGAGAGGAGAGAGGCATCAAAATGGCTTAACCATGGCGTACGGGCATGCTTGACCCGGTCTTAGGGAGCCATAGGATGCACGGGATCCGGCCGTGCGGCGGCACGGTCGTGTGTGCAAATATGGAAGTTCTGGAGTCATGGAGGCTGTGGTTAAGGGCCGTTCGGGCTCTCGGGTGATGACAAACATTGTGGTGGTGAGGCCGGGAGGCATCAAAACACCTTAACTATGGCATACGGTCGTGCTTGACCTAGTGCCGAGAGCATAGGACACGCGGGGAACCGGCTGTGCGGTAGCATAGTCGTGTGTGCAAATATGGCAGTTCTAGAGCTGTGGAGCCATGGTTAAGGGCCATTCGGGTCCTCGAGCCGCAATAAATGCTGTGGTGGAGAGGCCAGAGGTGTCAAAACGCCTTAACCATGGCGCATGGGCGTGCTTGACTTGGTGCGAGGAGCCGTAGGGCGCGGGAACCGGCCGTGCGGCGGCAAAGTCGTGTGTGCAAATATGGCGGTTATGGAGCCGTGGAGCCGAGGTTAAGGGCCATTCGGGCTCTCGAGCTATGGCAAACACTATGGTAGAGAAGCTAGATGTGTCAAAATGCCTTAACCATGGCGTACGGGCATGCTTGACTCGTGCCGGGAGCCATAGGATGCGTTGGAACCGACCATGCGGCGGCATGGTTGTGTGTGCAAATATGGCGGTTTTGGAGCCATGGAACCGTGGTTAAGGGCCCTTCGGGCTCTTGGGTGATGGAAAACTCTATGGTGGAGAGGAGAGAGGCATCAAAATGGCTTAACCATGGCGTACGGGCATGCTTGACCGGTGCGGGAGCCATAGGATGCACGGGATCCGGCCGTGCGGCGGCACGGTCGTGTGTGCAAATATGGAAGTTACGGAGTCATGGAGCATGGTTAAGGGCCGTTCGGGCTCTCGGGTGATGACAAACATTGTGGTGGTGAGCCCGAGGCATCAAAACACCTTAACTATGGCATACGGTCGTGCTTGACCTAGTGCCGAGAGCTGTAGGACACGGGAACCGGGCGTGCGGTAGCATAGTCGTGTGTGCAAATATGGCGGTTCTAGAGCTGTGGAGCCATGGTTAAGGGCCATTCGGGTCCTCGAGCCGCAATAAATGCTGTGGTGGAGAGGCCGGAGGTGTCAAAACGCCTTAACCATGGCGCATGGGCGTGCTTGACTTGGTGCGAGGAGCCGTAGGACGCGCAGGAACCGGCCGTGCGGCAGCAAAGTCGTGTGTGCAAATATGGCAGTTCTGGAGCCGTGGAGCCGAGGTTAAGGGCCATTCAGGCTCTCGAGCTATGGCAAACACTATGGTAGAGAAGCCGGATGTGTCAAAATGCCTTAACCATGGCGTACGGGCATGCTTGACTCGTGCCGGGGAGCCATAGGACGCGTTGGAACCGACCATGCGGCGGCATGGTTGTGTGTGCAAATATGGCGGATTTTGGAGGCCGTGGAACCATGGTTAAGGGCCCTTCGGGCTCTTGGGTGATGGAAAACTCTATGGTGGAGAGGAGAGGCATCAAAATGGCTTAACCATGGCGTACGGGCATGCTTGACCCGGTCCGGGAGCCATAGGATGCACGGGGATCCGGCCGTGCGGCAGCACAGTCGTGTGTGCAAATATGGAAGTTCTGGAGTCATGGAGCCATGGTTAAGGGTCGTTTGGGCTCTCGGGTGATGACAAACATTGTGGTGGTGAGCCCAGAGGCATCAAAACACCTTAACTATGGCATACGGTCGTGCTTGACCTAGTGCCGAGAGCTATAGGACACGCGGGAACCGGCTGTGCGGTAGCATAGTCGTGTGTGCAAATATGGCAGTTCTAGAGCTGTGGAGCCATGGTTAAGGGCCATTCGGGTCCTCGAGCCGCAATAAATGCTGTGGTGGAGAGGCCAGAGGTGTCAAAATGCCTTAACCATGGCGCATGGGCGTGCTTGACTTGGTGCGAGGAGCCGTAGGCCGCGCAGGAACCGGCCGTGCGGCAGCAAAGTCGTGTGTGCAAATATGGCAGTTCTGGAGCCGTGGAGCCGGGTTAAGGGCCATTCGGGCTCTCGAGCTATGGCAAACACTATGGTAGAGAAGCCAAGATGTGTCAAAATGCCTTAACCATGGCGTACGGGCATGCTTGACTACGTGCCGGGAGCCATAGGACGCGTTGGAACCGACCATGCGGCGGCATGGTTGTGTGTGCAAATATGGCGGTTTTGGAGCCATGGAACCGTGGTTAAGGGCCCTTCGGGCTCTTGGGTGATGGAAAACTCTATGGTGGAGAGGAGAGAGGCATCAAAATGGCTTAACCATGGCGTACGGGCATGCTTGACCCGGTCGGGAGCCATAGGATGCACGGGGATCCGGCCGTGCGCGGCACGGTCGTGTGTGCAAATATGGAAGTTCGGAGTCATGGAGCTGTGGTTAAGGGCCGTTCGGGCTCTCGGGTGATGACAAACATTGTGGTGGTGAGCCCGGAGGCATCAAAACACCTTAACTATGGCATACGGTCGTGCTTGACCTAGTGCCGAGAGCTGTAGGACACGGGAACCGGGCGTGCGGTAGCATAGTCGTGTGTGCAAATATGGCGGTTCTAGAGCGTGGAGCCATGGTTAAGGGCCATTCGGGTCCTCGAGCCACAATAAATGCTGTGGTGGAGAGGCCGGAGGTGTCAAAATGCCTTAACCATGGCGCATGGGCGTGCTTGACTTGGTGCGAGGAGCCGTAGGACGCGGGAACCGGCCGTGCGGCGGCAAAGTCGTGTGTGCAAATATGGCGGTTCGGGAGCCGTGGAGCCGAGGTTAAGGGCCATTCGGGCTCTCGAGCTATGGCAAACACTATGGTAGAGAAGCCGAGATGTGTCAAAATGCCTTAACCATGGCGTACGGGCATGCTTGACTCGTGCCGGGAGCCATAGGACGCGTTGGAACCGACCATGCGGCGGCATGGTTGTGTGTGCAAATATGGCGGTTTTGGAGCCGTGGAACCGTGGTTAAGGGCCCTTTGGGCTCTTGGGTGATGGAAAACTCTATGGTGGAGAGGAGAGAGGCATCAAAATGGCTTAACCATGGCGTACGGGCATGCTTGACCCGGTGCCGGGAGCCATAGGATGCACGGGGATCCGGCCGTGCGGCGGCACGGTCGTGTGTGCAAATATGGAAGTTACGGAGTCATGGAGGCTGTGGTTAAGGGCCGTTCGGGCTCTCGGGTGATGACAAACATTGTGGTGGTGAGGCTAGAGGCATCAAAACACCTTAACTATGGCATACGGTCGTGCTTGACCTAGTGCGAGAGGCATGTAGGACACGCGAGGAACCGGGCGTGTGCGGTAGCATAGTCGTGTGTGCAAATATGGCGGTTCTAAATTTTGTGGAGCCATGGTTAAGGGCCATTCGGGTCCTCGAGCTGCAATAAATGCTGTGGTGGAGAGGCCAGAGGTGTCAAAACGCCTTAACCATGGCGCATGGGCATGCTTGACTTGGTGCGAGGAGCCGTAGGACGCGTAGGAACCGGCCGTGCGCGGCAAAGTCGTGTGTGCAAATATGGCGGTTACGGAGCCGTGGAGCCGAGGTTAAGGGCCATTCGGGCTCTCGAGCTATGGCAAACACTATGGTAGAGAAGCGAGATGTGTCAAAATGGCTTAACCATGGCGTACGGGCATGCTTGACTTTCGTGCCGGGGAGCCATAGGACGCGTTGGAACCGACCATGCGGCGGCATGGTTGTGTGTGCAAATATGGCGGTTTTGGAGCCGTGGAACCGTGGTTAAGGGCCCTTCGGGCTCTTGGGTGATGGAAAACTCTATGGTGGAGAGGAGAGAGGCATCAAAATGGCTTAACCATGGCGTACGGGCATGCTTGACCCGGTGTCGGGAGCCATAGGATGCACGGGATCCGGCCGTGCGGCGGCACGGTTGTGTGTGCAAATATGGAAGTTACGGAGTCATGGAGTTGTGGTTAAGGGCCGTTCGGGCTCTCGGGTGATGACAAACATTGTGGTGGTGAGGCCGGAGGCATCAAAACACCTTAACTATGGCATACGGTCGTGCTTGACCTAGTCGAGAGCGTAGGACATGCGAGGAACCGGGCGTGCGGTAGCATAGTCGTGTGTGCAAATATGGCGGTTCTAGAGTTTGTGGAGCCATGGTTAAGGGCCATTCGGGTCCTCGAGCCACAATAAATGCTGTGGTGGAGAGGTCAGAGGTGTCAAAACGCCTTAACCATGGCGCATGGGTGTGCTTGACTTGGTGCGAGGAGCCGTAGGACGCGCAGGAACCGGCCGTGCGGCAGCAAAGTCGTGTGTGCAAATATGGCAGTTCTAGAGCTATGGAGCCAAGGTTAAGGGCCATTCGGGCTCTCGGCTATGGCAAACACTATGGTGAGCCGGATGTGCAATAAATGCCTGTGGTGGAGATGCTTGAGGTGTCGGGAGCCATAAACGCCTTAACCATGGCGCATGGGCATGCTTGACTTGGTGCTCTTGGGTGATGGAAAACTCTATGGTGGAGAGGGGAGGCATCAAAATGGCTTAACCATGGCGCGGGCATGTGCGGCCATAGGATGCAGCAAGTCGTGTGTGCAAATATGGAAGTTCTGGAGTCATGGAGCCATGGTTAAGGGCCGTTCGGGCTCTCGGGTGATGACAAACATTGTGGTGGTGAGCCCAGAGGCATCAAAACACCTTAACTATGGCATACGGTCATGCTTGACCTAGTGCCGAGAGCGGTAGGACACGCAGGAACCGGCTATGCGGTAGCATAGTCGTGTGTGCAAATATGGCAGTTCTAGAGCTATGGAGCCATGGTTAAGGGCCATTCGGGTCCTCGAGCCGCAATAAATGCTGTGGTGGAGAGGCCAGAGGTGTCAAAATGCCTTAACCATGGCGCATGGGCGTGCTTGACTTGGTGCGAGGAGCCGTAGGACGCGCAGGAACCGGCCGTGCGGCAGCAAAGTCGTGTGTGCAAATATGGCAGTTCTGGAGCCGTGGAGCCGAGGTTAAGGGCCATTCAGGATCTCGAGCTATGGCAAACACTATGGTAGAGAAGCCAGATGTGTCAAAATTCCTTAACCATGGTGTACAGGCATGCTTGACTCTGTGCCAGGAGCCATAGGACGCGTTGGAACCGACCGTGCGGCAGCATGGTTGTGTGTGCAAATATGGCAGTTTTGGAGCCGTGGAACCGTGGTTAAGGGCCCTTCGGGCTCTTGGGTGATGGAAAACTCTATGGTGGAGAGGAGAGAGGCATCAAAATGGCTTAACCATGGCGCACGGGCATGCTTGACCCGGTGCCGGGAGCCATAGGATGCACAGGATCTGGCCGTGCGGCAGCACAGTCGTGTGTGCAAATATGGAAGTTCTGGAGTCATGGAGCTGTGGTTAAGGGCCGTTCGGGCTCTCGGGTGATGACAAACATTGTGGTGGTGAGGCTAGAGGCATAAAAACACCTTAACTATGGCATACGGTCGTGCTTGACCTAGTGCCGAGAGCTATAGGACACGCGGGAACCGGCTGTGCGGTAGCATAGTCGTGTGTGCAAATATGGCAGTTCTAGAGCTGTGGAGCCATGGTTAAGGGCCATTCGGGTCCTCGAGCTGCAATAAATGCTGTGGTGGAGAGGCCGGAGGTGTCAAAAACGCCTTAACCATGGCGCATGGGCATGCTTGACTTGGTGCGAGGAGCCGTAGGATGCGCGAGAACCGGCCGTGCGGTAGCAAAGTCGTGTGTGCAAATATGGCGGTTCGGAGCCATGGAGCCGAGGTTATGGGCCATTCGGGCTCTCGAGCTATGGCAAACACTATGGTAGAGAAGCCGGATGTGTCAAAATGCCTTAACCATGGCGTACGGGCATGCTTGACTCTGTGCCGGGAGCCATAGGACGCGTTGGAACCGACCATGCGGCGGCATGGTTGTGTGTGCAAATATGGCGGTTTTGGAGCCGTGGAACCGTGGTTAAGGGCCCTTCGGGCTCTTGGGTGATGGAAAACTCTATGGTGGAGAGGAGAGAGGCATCAAAATGGCTTAACCATGGCGTACGGGCATGCTTGACCGGTCTTAGGGAGCCATAGGATGCACGGGATCCGGCCGTGCGGCGGCACGGTTGTGTGTGCAAATATGGAAGTTCTGGAGTCATGGAGTTGTGGTTAAGGGCCGTTCGGGCTCTCGGGTGATGACAAACATTGTGGTGGTGAGGCCGGAGGCATCAAAACACCTTAACTATGGCATACGGTCGTGCTTGACCTAGTGCCGAGAGCCGTAGGACACGCAGAACAGCATGCGGTAGCATAGTCGTGTGTGCAAATATGGCGGAGAGCTGTGGAGCCAAGGTTAAGGGCCATTCGGGTCCTCGAGCCACATAAATGCTGTGGTCGAGGTGTCAAAACGCTTAACCATGGCGCATGGGTGTGCTTGACTTGGTGCGAGGAGCCGTAGGACTCGCAGAACCGCCGTGGAGCCATGGTGTGCAAATATGGCGGTTCTAGAGCCGTGGAGCCAAGGTTAGGGCCATTCGGGTCCTGAGCCGCAATAAATGCTGTGGTGGAGAGGCCGGAGGTGTCAAAACGCCTTAACCATGGCGCATGGGCGTGCTTGACTTGGTGCGAGGAGCCGTAGGACGCGCAGGAACCGGCCGTGCGGCGGCAAAGTCGTGTGTGCAAATATGGCGCAGTTACGGAGCCGTGGAGCCAAGGTTAAGGGCCATTCGGGCTCTCGAGCTATGGCAAACACTATGGTAGAGAAGCCGGATGTGTCAAAATGCCTTAACCATGGCGTACGGGCATGCTTGACTCTATGCCGGGAGCCATAGGACGCGTTGGAACCGACCATGCGGCAACATGGTTGTGTGTGCAAATATGGCGTTTTGGAGCCGTGGAGCCGTGGTTAAGGGCCCTTCGGGCTCTTGGGTGATGGAAAACTCTATGGTGGAGAGGAGAGAGGCATCAAAATGGCTTAACCATGGCGTACGGGCATGCTTGACCCTGTGCCGGGAGCCATAGGATGCACTGGATCCGACCGTGCGGCAGCACGGTTGTGTGTGCAAATATGGAAGTTTTGGAGTCATGGAGCCATGGTTAAGGGCCGTTCGGGCTCTCGGGTGATGACAAACATTGTGGTGGTGAGGCCAGAGGCATCAAAACACCTTAACTATGGCATACGGTCGTGCTTGACCTAGTGCCGAGAGCATGAGGACACGCGGGAACCGGGCGTGCGGTAGCATAGTCGTGTGTGCAAATATGGCGGTTCTAGAGCTGTGGAGCCATGGTTAAAGGCCATTCGGGTCCTCACGCCGCAATAAATGCTGTGGTGGAGAGGCCAGAGGTGTCAAAATGCCTTAACCATGGCGCATGGGCGTGCTTGACTTGGTGCGAGGAGCCGTAGGACGCGCAGGAACCGGCCGTGCGCGGCAGAAAGTCGTGTGTGCAAATATGGCGGTTACGGAGCCGTGGAGCCAAGGTTAAGGGCCATTCGGGCTCTCGAGCTATGGCAAACACTATGGTAGAGAAGCCGAGATGTGTCAAAATGCCTTAACCATGGCGTACGGGCATGCTTGACTCTATGCCGGGAGCCATAGGACGCGTTGGAACCGACCATGCGGCGGCATGGTTGTGTGTGCAAATATGGCGGTTTTGGAGCCGTGGAACCGTGGTTAAGGGCCCTTCGGGCTCTTGGGTGATGGAAAACTCTATGGTGGAGAGGAGAGAGGCATCAAAATGGCTTAACCATGGCGTACGGGCATGCTTGACCCGGTCTTGGGAGCCATAGGATGCACGGGGATCCGGCCGTGCGGCAAAGACACGGTCGTGTGTGCAAATATGGAAGTTACGGAGTCATGGAGCGTGGTTAAGGGCCGTTCGGGCTCTCGGGTGATGACAAACATTGTGGTGGTGAGGCCGGAGGCATCAAAACACCTTAACTATGGCATACGGTCGTGCTTGACCTAGTGCGAGAGGCGTAGGACACGCAGGAACCGGCTGTGCGGTAGCATAGTCGTGTGTGCAAATATGGCAGTTCTAGAGCTGTGGAGCCATGGTTAAAGGCCATTCGGGTCCTCACGCCGCAATAAATGCTGTGGTGGAGAGGCCAGAGGTGTCAAAATGCCTTAACCATGGCGCATGGGCGTGCTTGACTTGGTGCGAGGAGCCGTAGGACGCGCGAGAACCGGCCGTGCGCGGCAAAGTCGTGTGTGCAAATATGGCGGTTCTGGAGCCGTGGAGCCAAGGTTAAGGGCCATTCGGGCTCTCGAGCTATGGCAAACACTATGGTAGAGAAGCCGGATGTGTCAAAATGCCTTAACCATGGCGTACGGGCATGCTTGACTCTATGCCGGGAGCCATAGGACGCTTTGGAACCGACCATGCGGCGGCATGGTTGTGTGTGCAAATATGGCGGTTTTGGAGCCGTGGAACCGTGGTTAAGGGCCCTTCGGGCTCTTGGGTGATGGAAAACTCTATGGTGGAGAGGAGAGAGGCATCAAAATGGCTTAACCATGGCGTACGGGCATGCTTGACCCGGTGCCGGGAGCCATAGGATGCACGGGATCCGGCCGTGCGGCGGCACGGTCGTGTGTGCAAATATGGAAGTTCTGGAGTCATGGGAGCTGTGGTTAAGGGCCGTTCGGGCTCTCGGGTGATGACAAACATTGTGGTGGTGAGGCCGGAGGCATCAAAACACCTTAACTATGGCATACGGTCGTGCTTGACCTAGTGCCGAGAGCATGTAGGACACGCGGGAACATTTTGTGCGGTAGCATAGTCGTGTGTGCAAATATGGCGGTTCTAGAGTTTGTGGAGCCATGGTTAAGGGCCATTCGGGTCCTCACGCCGCAATAAATGCTGTGGTGGAGAGGCCGAGGTGTCAAAACGCCTTAACCATGGCGCATGGGCGTGCTTGACTTGGTGCAAGGAGCCGTAGGACGCGAGGAACCGCCGTGCGGCGGCAAAGTCGTGTGTGCAAATATGGCGGTTACGGAGCCGTGGAGCCGAGGTTAAGGGCCATTCGGGCTCTCGAGCTATGGCAAACACTATGATAGAGAAGCCGGATGTGTCAAAATGCCTTAACCATGGCGTACGGGCATGCTTGACTCTGTGCCAGGAGCCATAGGACGCGTTGGAACCGACCACGCGGCGGCATGGTTGTGTGTGCAAATATGGCGGTTTGGAGCCGTGGAACCGTGGTTAAGGGCCCTTCGGGCTCTTGGGTGCGGAAAACTCTATGGTGGAGAGGAGAGAGGCATCAAAATGGCTTAACCATGGCGTACAGGCATGCTTGACCCGGTGCCGGGAGCCATAGGATGCACGGGATCCGGCCGTGCGGCGGCACGGTCATGTGTGCAAATATGGAAGTTACGAGTCATGGAGCTGTGGTTAAGGGCCGTTCGGGCTCTCGGGTGATGACAAACATTGTGGTGGTGAGGCCGGAGGCATCAAAACACCTTAACTATGGCATACGATCGTGCTTGACCTAGTGCCGAGAGGCGTAGGACACGCGGGGAACCCGGGCGTGCGGTAGCATAGTCGTGCGTGCAAATATGTCGGTTCTAGAGCTGTGGAGCCATGGTTAAGGGCCATTCGGGTCCTCGAGCCGCAATAAATGCTGTGGTGGAGAGGCCGGAGGTGTCAAAACGCCTTAACCATGGCGCATGGGCGTGCTTGACTTGGTGCGAGGGCCGTAGGACGCGGGAACCGGCCGTGCGGCAGCAAAGTCGTGTGTGCAAATATGGCAGTTCTGGAGCCGTGGAACCGAGGTTAAGGGCCATTCGGGCTCTCGAGCTATGGCAAACACTATGGTAGAGAGGCCAGATGTGTCAAAATGCCTTAACCATGGCGTACGGGCATGCTTGACTCGGTGCCGGGAGCCATAGGACGCGTTGGAACCGACCATGCGGCGGCATGGTTGTGTGTGCAAATATGGCGGTTTTAGAGCCGTGGAACCGTGGTTAAGGGCCCTTTCTTGGGTGATGGAAAACTCTATGGTGGAGAGGAGAGAGGCATCAAAATGGCTTAACCATGGCGTACGGGCATGCTTGACCCGGTGCCGGGAGCCATAGGATGCACGGGGATCCGGCCGTGCGGCGGCACGGTCATGTGTGCAAATATGGAAGTTACGGAGTCATGGAGCTGTGGTTAAGGGCCGTTCGGGCTCTCGGGTGATGACAAACATTGTGGTGGTGAGGCCGGAGGCATCAAAACACCTTAACTATGGCATACGATCGTGCTTGACCTAGTGCGAGAGCTGTAGGACACGAGGAACCGGCGTGCGGTAGCATAGTCGTGTGTGCAAATATGTCGGTTCTAGAGTTTGTGGAGCCATGGTTAAGGGCCATTCGGGTCCTCGAGCCGCAATAAATGCTGTGGTGGAGAGGCCGGAGGTGTCAAAATGCCTTAACCATGGCGCATGGGCGTGCTTGACTTGGTGCGAGGAGCCGTAGGACGCGAGGAACCGGCCGTGCGGCGGCAAAGTCGTGTGTGCTAATATGGCGGTTATGGAGCCGTGGAACCGAGGTTAAGGGCCATTCGGGCTCTCGAGCTATGGCAAACACTATGGTAGAGAAGCCGAGATGTGTCAAAATGCCTTAACCATGGCGTACGGGCATGCTTGACTCTGTGCCCGGGAGCCATAGGACGCGTTGGAACCGACCATGCGGCGGCATGGTTGTGTGTGCAAATATGGCAGTTTTGGAGCCGTGGAACCGTGGTTAAGGGCCCTTAGGTGATGGAAAACTCTATGGTGGAGAGGAGAGAGGCATCAAAATGGCTTAACCATGGCGTACGGGCATGCTTGACCCGGTGCCGGGAGCCATAGGATGCACGGGGATCCGGCCGTGCGGCAGCACAGTCATGTGTGCAAATATGGAAGTTCTGGAGTCATGGAGCTGTGGTTAAGGGCCGTTCGGGCTCTCGGGTGATGACAAACATTGTGGTGGTGAGGCCAGAGGCATCAAAACACCTTAACTATGGCATACGATCGTGCTTGACCTAGTGCCGAGAGCTGTAGGACACGCAGGAACCAGCTGTGCGGTAGCATAGTCGTGTGTGCAAATATGTCAGTTCTAGAGCTGTGGAGCCATGGTTAAGGGCCATTCGGGTCCTCGAGCCGCAATAAATGCTGTGGTGGAGAGGCCAGAGGTGTCAAAACGCCTTAACCATGGCGCATGGGCGTGCTTGACTTGGTGCGAGGAGCCGTAGGACGCGCGAGGAACCGGCCGTGCGGCGGCAAAGTCGTGTGTGCAAATATGGCAGTTCGGAGCCGTGGAACCGAGGTTAAGGGCCATTCGGGCTCTCGAGCTATGGCAAACACTATGGTAGAGAAGCGGATGTGTCAAAATGCCTTAACCATGGCGTACGGGCATGCTTGACTCTGTGCCGGGAGCCATAGGACGCGTTGGAACCGACCATGCGGCGGCATGGTTGTGTGTGCAAATATGGCGGTTTTGGAGCCGTGGAACCGTGGTTAAGGGCCCTTCGGGCTCTTGGGTGATGGAAAACTCTATGGTGGAGAGGAGAGAGGCATCAAAATGGCTTAACCATGGTGTACGGGCATGCTTGACCCGGTCCGGGAGCCATAGGATGCACGGGGATCCGGCCGTGTGGCAGCACGGTCGTGTGTGCAAATATGGAAGTTCGGAGTCATGGAGCGTGGTTAAGGGCCGTTCGGGCTCTCGAGTGATGACAAACATTGTGGTGGTGAGGCCGGAGAGGCATCAAAACACCTTAACTATGGCATACGGTCGTGCTTGACCTAGTGCCGAGAGCTGTAGGACACGCGGGGAACCGGCGTGCGGTAGCATAGTCGTGTGTGCAAATATGGCGGTTCTAGAGCTGTGGAGCCATGGTTAAGGGCCATTCGGGTCCTCGAGCCACAATAAATGCTGTGGTGGAGAGGCCAGAGGTGTCAAAACGCCTTAACCATGGCGCATGGGCGTGCTTGACTTGGTGCGAGGAGCCGTTGGACGCGCAGGAACCGGCCATGCGGCAGCAAAGTCATGTGTGCAAATATGGCAGTTCTGGAGCCGTGGAGTCGAGGTTAAGGGTCATTCAAGCTCTCGAGCTATGGCAAACACTATGGTAGAGAAGCCAGATGTGTCAAAATGCCTTAACCATGGCGTACGGGCATGCTTGACTCTGTGCCAAGAGCCATAGGACGCGTTGGAACCGACCATGCGGCAGCATGGTTGTGTGTGCAAATATGGCAGTTTTGGAGCCATGGAACCGTGGTTAAGGGCCCTTCGGGCTCTTGGGTGATGGAAAACTCTATGGTGTAGAGGAGAGAGGCATAAAAATGGCTTAACCATGGCGTACGGGCATGCTTGACCCGGTGCCGGGAGCCATAGGATGCACGGGGATCCGGCCGTGCGGCAGCACCGTCGTGTGTGCAAATATGGAAGTTCTGGAGTCATGGAGCTGTGGTTAAGGGCCATTCGGGCTCTCGGGTGATGACAAACATTGTGGTGGTGAGGCCAGAGGCATCAAAACACCTTAACTATGGCATACGTCGTGCTTGACCTAGTGCCGAGAGTTTGTAGGACACGCGGGAACCGGCGTGCGGTAGCATAGTCATGTGTGCAAATATGGCAGTTCTAGAGCTATGGAGCCATGGTTAAGGGCCATTCGGGTCCTCGAGCCACAATAAATGCTGTGGTGGAGAGGCCAGAGGTGTCAAAACGCCTTAACCATGGCGCATGGGCGTGCTTGACTTGGTGCGAGGAGCCGTAGGACGCGCGAGGAACCGGCCGTGCGGCGGCAAAGTCGTGTGTGCAAATATGGTAGTTCGGAGCCGTGGAGCCGAGGTTAAGGGCCATTCGGGCTCTTGAGCTATGGCAAACACTATGGTAGAGAATCCGAGATGTGTCAAAATGCCTTAACCATGGCGTACGGGCATGCTTGACTCGTGCGGGAGCCATAGGACGCGTTGGAACCGACCATGTGGCGGCATGGTTGTGTGTGCAAATATGGCAGTTTTGGAGCCGTGGAACCTTGGTTAAGGGCCCTTCGGGCTCTTGGGTGATGGAAAACTCTATGGTGGAGAGGAGAGAGGCATCAAAATGGCTTAACCATGGCGTACGGGCATGCTTGACCCGGTGCCGGGAGCCATAGGATGCACAGGATCCGGCCGTGCGGCAGCACAGTTGTTGACATTTCTAACGCCACTCAGTGTTAGGTTGTCATCCCCAACATGGCGCCAAAAATGCTGGTACTAAATAATGCAGGGTTGCTACTAGAAATAAATATGGGATCCGCAGCGCACGATATAATACCGATGTAGCATTTAAACCGGGAGTATCCAGGTATCATTATTTATAATTTTACCCTTTGGGAAGGGAATGCCTTGGATAATGAGTGATGAGCAATGCACATGCGATAATGGAGAGCTCAACCTTGTACGTATCGATCATCTCATACGGGGTAAGTGTCACATAAAATATAGGAATGAATGATAAATGACATAAGATAAATGAGAGCATTTAGCCACATAAAATAATAGTAATAAGCCATCTCAACTTAGCACTCTAAGTTTATAACACTAGCATGGACTAGGACGATCTAGGGTATAATCCTATGTTATTCTCACTACAAAGTCAAAGCATACAATGATTAGTGCAAGAACATCTAGCAATCATGGCGGGAAAAGGTTACATCTATGCATAGTGATATTACCGAGAAGACAAGAGACATAGCAATGACTTCAATGTAATAGGTTGTTCTACTAAGACCTACCAACGGGGATGGAATACAAAGGACTCAACCTTGTCACTTCCGCGATCTACCACACCCGGCCAATAGGGTGCAATCGCGAGATAAATACAATCTAGGCACCATGCCTACACAATATTTACCACTCACCCATCGATCTAATGAGCAAGCGCTATACGATCCTATGCATAAACATAATTCTAGTCCAACTATGCTAAACATATAATCAAAGTAAACTAAGAATAATATAATTGAGAACATAATCAAATAGAGCAAAGTCAAGTCGATATAATAGAATAGAATAAAGTACTACTCATAGTATCACGAACAATGATGAATATTACAAGAATGTAGAGGGGAATTACCAAGAACTCTGACAGATCCGGACTCCAAGCTAGGCTTGATTCCCTCTAGATCTATTCCTATGTAGCTATGCTACTAAACTATGGAGCTCTAATTGAGATGGTGGCTCTAGCTTCTCTGAATTCTGATGAGAGAATGAACTCTTGAATGAACTAGGATTTCAAGGGATGCCTCCTCCAGGGGCCAGGGGCCCTGCTTATATAGCCCTATAGAATGAACCACAGCCCTCGGATCAAACCGACCTAAATGGACGACAATTATTCATCCTCAAAGGCGGTGGAGGAAGGATCCGCGAGACTCAACCTGATTGGTTGAGGTGGGGAGTCGGCCGACTCCCCCGGGTCGGCCGACCGCCACCCTGCCCAGTGGGCCCCGCTTCCGGGGGTGTTGCCTTCGGAGTCTTTTAGAGTATATAATTTTACCCGTTCGGTCTTTATCTCTATGTAATCATGACATGTGGGCCTCCTTTGGTTCTCTTTTTCGATAACCCCCTGAGAAATAGACAATCACCAAAACTCGTGGAATTCTATCAATGTAACCCCTATATCTAACAGGTGAACTCATATTAGTCCTTTCTCTTCTTTGCGTTGACGGTATAAAATTGATACTTAACGATCGTCAACAAACTCCCCCAAGCTTACCTTTTGCTCGTCCCTGAGCAAAGATAGACTCAGTGATGGATCAGGAGTTGCTACACTGCTCTCACTCTTCACAAGTACACATGCGTTCAAACAAGAACTCTCCTCCGTATTAGAGTGAACTATTCTGACTCAAAACTCACTCATATTACCTTTCACCATGGGGCTTGTAACCGTCACTTGGGTCTTGAGTAGTTGAAAGATAGAACGGTCAAGTCAAGCGCCATGTTTCTCGCTCTTCGATCAACTATTATCCCGGAGTTTTTGCAAAGTTTTGAAATAAAACTCAGAGTGCCTTGTATGAACCTTTCAAGTCTCTCATTTGTGGTATTTCTGGATCCTCTCCAAGGCATGAGTAGTGTATGCCTTCTCTCTTCTCTCATAATATGTGGTATTTATGGAACTAAGGCATAGTGAAAAGTGCCTTCTCTCTCACCCTACTTTCTAATAGGCTTATGTGGAGCTCATAGGTGGGGAGACACTCAAACTCACTTGCATATATTGCACAGTTGAGACATGGATCCAGTAGGAACTAAAATAATAATAAGGTCATATGTGCATGTGAATGAGGAAATGGAATGGATGATAAGATGACGATAGGATGATGATAAGAAAATGATTATGAGGGGTACTCAAGCGGTGAACATCTACTTCTACACTTGCTCCTTAGGGATAACATGACTCCCTTTAATTGGAAACCTTGGAACTTCTTGAATGGAAGGACTTGGCTACTCTTTCTTTTTTCTTCCTTCTTTTCTTTCTTTTTTTTTTTTACTTTTTTTTAGAGCAACCAATCCTCCGAAAACAACACTTTAGCTCGGGGAGTGTATAACTTGAAATGATAATGACTGGACCTTTTATGTAGGCAAATGGAACGGCGATGATTATTCTAGATGTTCACTCCCAGGATAGGAGTGGAATCTTTTCTGGATGAAGTGAAATGAATGGCGTATATATATGTGGATGGATGGATGGATGCGTACTCCCAGGGTAGGAGCAGCATAGGTGCGTATCTCCAGGGTAGAGACAGCACAGTAACTGGAGAATGCGTACTCCTAGGGTAGGAGCAGCATAAGTGCGTATCTCCAGGGTAGAGATAGCACAATATGTGTGGTGGATATGGATCTATATGTGGGTAGTACTTCTAGGGACAGAAGTAGCACAGAATGAATTTAGCATTTATAAAATGGGTGCATGCTTCTGAGAACAGAAGTAGCATAGATCAATGGATGGAGAGCACATAGTATTGACTTTAATTGCATGACTAATTCCTTATGGGTCCACAGCATAACCGCACTCAATGCCTATAAGGACTACACTCAAGCCTACAATGTGATCTATATAAACGAGATGGGTTTTCCTAATCTAGTAAGCATGAATATATGGTTTGTGGTAGGAATTTAAACTCTCATCATAAAGGAACTCATCATGTAGGAATTTAATATTTTTAAGATAAATTCTCGAGAACTCTAGTATCTCTAGGAACAAGATGGACAGTAGCTCAAAACCTTCCCATATCATACCCGTCAACCACCTAGACTTAGATCAAGTGTTTGCTACCCACAAGTTTCGGGTTCGAGCAAATCTCAAATCTAAACAGTTGTGTCCAAAACTCGGGAGAGTGCAAGGTTGAAAACTAGGTACTTGAAAGGAATTACGCGAGCAACTATTCATCATCTCCATGTAGAGTTTATTCTAGGGAATAACTTTTAAGACAGATTGCAAAAGCTCTCCAAAAAGTAGAAAAGAATAAATAAGGAAATCTTTTTTGGGTTTCTATGGTTATCTATCTTTTTTAGTTGTTTTAACAAAGCACACTCTAACAAAGCATAAATAGATAAGTTGGAAACACTTAGCTTGGTACACGGGGGATGCTCTCCCCCAAGCTGGATGTTGACATAGTCTGCTGATGTTGCTGACAGGCAATGAAGACGTTCTAGTCCTCCAGGAGTGTTGTAGATGGTTGCTGTTGGAGACAGCATTCAATTGTCACGGGCAGCACTCCGACAGGGGACTGGATGTCCTTCTGCTTGTTAGCTCTTCTTGATCCTTGATGTTCTGTGAAGCTCAAATAGACAACAAAGCTTGTGGAACTGATTAAGCGTTAGTGATAAAACCTCTAGGCCTTAGTTGTCTAGAACTTTCCTAACTTAAAACTCATTCTAACAGGATCACAAGAAATATTTTTATCTTTTTATTTTTTAAGGAATGCAGACAGGGAAAGATAAATATGCTGAGAAATTATTTTTTTGTGCCACCACAGTGAATGATGATCCACATGGGGCTTAATGATTTTCTGGATGCAAATGCAAAACATCTTTATTTTCTTTTCTAATGCGGAAATAACGATGCAATTAAGATGCTAGTAGGAAAATGAATATGCTAAGGTAAAAATGCAATGCTGAAAAGTAATTGCGATAAATACCAAGTTACCTCTTGGCGTGGCGTTCGGTGGTTTTAAGTCCTCCGAGTGGGACTTGTCATGTTCGCTCATTTTCAAGGGGCGCATTGGCTGGCGCCTCTGATGATGTCGCCTCTTGTGTAGGAATTGATTCTGATTTTGTTTTTACCTTCCACACCTTCTTTGTTGGAGAGGATGACCTTGAGGAGGAAGCTTCTTGGATCACTTGTTTCTCTTCTGATGGTAGCACCTCTTCTGGTTCTTCTATAATGTTCTTCTCTTCTGGGTACCGATCTTCATATCTTGACACTTCTCCCTCATAGTCAGCCCATTCATCTGTAGTGATGTTCTTCTTGTTACGCGGACGGGTACGTTGCCTTCTCCTTGTTCTGTTCTTCTTAGGCTCCTCAGTGATTATATAATTATTGTTGAAGTAGCGGCGTACCTTCTCAGTGGGGAAGTGGAAGTGAATCTCTCCTGTCCCAATATAGATAATAGCTCTGGTGGTGTTCAGGAATGGTCTTCCTAGGATGATTGGAGGATCGTAGTCATCTCCTATATCGACGACTAGGAAGTCTGTAGGGACATTATGGTCATCTATCTGGATGACAACATCCTTCACTTCTCCTTCGACGAAGCGGAATGTCTGATCTGCCATCTGTAGTTGTGCATAGGTGGGCTCCAAAGGCATAGTGCCATATAGATACTCATGGGTTACCTCGGCCATAATGTTGACGCCCGATCCGGTGTCACAGACAGCTTTATTGAAAGAGCTTCTGTTGATTGAGCATTGAATGGTTGGGACACACGGGTCATCCTTCTTGATCGACGTGGGGACTGAGTAAGTGGTCATGCTCCTTGTGGACTGCGGTGACCATCCTCACTTTGTCTCGTCTTCTTGGTCTTCTTATTCTTGTTCTTGCTCTTCTTAGGTGGATTCTTCTTCTTCTCAGCATTCTGTTGATGAGGGTGTCTTTGGGAACTGCAGCACTGTTCTTGAAGAAGAAGGTTTCTCTCTTGCCCTTGATGTTGAAGATGATCTTGGCGTGTTGGCATACATGATAGCTCTAGCGGTGTTCAAGAATGGTCGTCCCAAAATGACGGGGGACCTTTCATCCGCTGTATCCACTACCATGAAGTCTGTTGGAATATACGAGTTGCCTACTCGTACACATATATCTTCTAGTACTCCCAAAGGAACACGGAGTGACCGATCGCAAGTTTGTAAGCACATGGTTGTGTATGCTAAGGGGCATCGAATAGCTTCTCATATATCACTCTTGGCATGATGTTGATGCTTGCACCGAAGTCACAGATTGCCTCATTGAAGTTGGTACTTCCAATGGAGATCGGAATGGCGGTCTCCCTGGATCACCCTTCTTGATTGGCGAGTTGCATCAATCCATGACCCCTTCGATGGATCACTCGGCTATCTTCTACATTGAATATATCAACAAGATTTGCGGTTTCAAGCTCTTCGGGTTGTCTGCCAATTTACCTTGACCGGTTGAGGGAGCAAGGTTGACAAGGCTGTTGTACTGCGACTCAAGTATTTTGTTGAAGTTGAAGCGACTCTTGATGGCATTGGAAAAGCCATCCATTCATTCGAGTGTCTCTAGGACCTTGTCATTTGATGTCGGCTTCTTGGGCCAGTTGTCCATCATCTTGCCTTGATTCGGCACTAACTCTCTCAAAGGTGGTTTGGTTGTAATTATTGTAGGAAGAGTTGTTACCTTGATAGTTGCTTGAATAATTGCCGAGTAGTTAGGCCTCTGCTGATTCCAACCTTGATTCTGTGAGGACGATAGTAATTATTGTTGTTGTTATTGAGGTAGTTTACGTCCTCCTTCGGCTACGGGCGGTTAGCACTGTGTGCCCGGTCTCTCCACACTCTTCACATGTCATGCGAGCATCATGTATGTGCATGACTTCTTTCTTCTTGGGGCTCTCTCATCGAGCCTCTTCATTAGCAAATCCATTTTGGCGAGACGGCATGTCTACCTCCTTCATTGGGTGCATTCCTCCACTCTCTCTTGCGGGTCTCGAGTTCTTTCTTCACTCCAACCTTGGTTGGATGCCATCTTCTCCACAAGAGCTGTGGCACGAGGAATAGTGAGTGATAAGAATGCACCTCCGGTAGCAGCATCCATCGTCTCACGTGTCTTGTTGCTTTGAGCCCATGGTAGAATGTCTGCATAAGCGGCCAATTCTCCATGCCATGATGAGGACACTCGAGGATATAGTCTTGAAAGCGCTCCCAAGCTTCCGGGACAGTCTCATCATGGTGTTCTTGAAAGCTTGATATCTTCCACGAAGAGCATTTGTCTTGCCCATGGGAAAGAACTTCGCCAAGAAATTGGTGGAACATAGTGCCCACGTAGTATTCTTATCCTTATTGGCGTAGAACCACTGCTTCGCTCTCCCTAAGAGTGAGAATGGGAAGAGGCGAAGTAGTATAGCATCTCTGGGGACATCCTTGATGGTGAATGTGCTACAAATCTCCAGGAAGTGTTGGAGATGAGCACTAGCATCTTCATGGGCCTTCCCACAGAACTGGCTTGCTTGCACCATGTTGATCAGTGCAGGCTTGAGCTCAAAAGCTCCCTTGATGTCTGCAGCTGGTCCAGTATGAATGTTGTCCATAGTGGGAGCTGAGAACTCATGGAGTGACTTGTTCGCCATGGCTTCAAACGCTGGTGTCAAGTCTCGCACGAAAGGTCGACTTTACGTTTCGACAAACTTCCAAGTTGAGTTGATGATGATGATGATTGATTGGTCTTCTTCAACTTGCTTCGGCTTTCGAATAAAGCTTACGGATTGTCAATATAATTATCGGGAAGAATTGTCTTTTTCATACATTACCACTGCATAAGATATAAGAATAGACGAAAAACAAGGGTAAGGCTGTATGAGTAGAGAATGGTGACGAGTGCTCAATCTCATTATGTAGTGCAATGCTTGCTCATTATCCATTGGCTTTCAACCTTCCGGCAGGCGCCAAAAATGCTTGTTGACATTTCTAACGCCACTCGGTGTTAGGTTGTCATCCCCAACATGGCGCCAAAAATGCTGGTACTAAATAATGCAAGCTTTGCTACTAGAAATAAATATGGGATCCGCAAAGCGCACTGAGATAATACCGATGTAGCATTTTAACCGGGGAGTAATCCGGGTATCGTTATTTATATTTTTACCAGGAAGGGAATGCCTTGGATAATGAGTGATGAGCAATGCACATCGTAATGGAGAGCTTAACCTTGTCTGTATCGATCATCTCATACAGGGTAAGTGTCACATAAAATATAGGAATGAATGATAAATGACATAAGATAAATGAGAGCTATTAGCCACATAAAATAATAGAAATAAGCCATCTCAACTTAGCACTCTAAGCTTATAACACTAGCATGGACTAGGACGATCTAGGGTATAATCCTATGTTATTCTAACTATAAGGTCAAAGCATACAATGATTAGTGCAAGAACATCTAGCAATCATGGCGGGAAAAGGTTACACCTATGCATAGTGATATTACCCCGAGAGAAGACAAGAGACATAGCAATGACTTCAATGTAATAGGTTGTTCTACTAAGACCTACCACTCGGGGATGGAATACAAAGGACTCAACAGGACATCACTTCCGCGATCTACCACACGATCGGCCAATAGGGTGTAATCGCGAGATAAATACAATCTAGGCACCACGCCTACACAATATTTACCACTCACCCATCGATCTAATGAGCAAGTGCTATACGATCCTATGCATAAACACAATTCTAGTCCAACTATGCTAAACATATAATCAAAGTAAACTAAGAACAATATAATTGAGAACATAATCAAATAGAGCAAAGTCAAGTCGATATAATAGAATAGAATAAAGTACTACTCATAGTATCACGAACAATGATGAATATTACAAGAATGTAGAGGGAATTACCAAGAACTCGGCCAGATCCGGACTCCAAGCTAGGCTTGATTCCCTCTAGATCTATTCCTATGTAGCTATGCTACTAAACTATGGGCTCTAATTGAGATGGTGGCTCTGGCTTCTCGAATTCGATGAGAGAATGAACTCTTGAATGAACTAGGAATGAATTAGGGTTTCACCCTAGGGGCCGGGGGCTCGAATATATAGCCCCCAAGGATTAACCCGGCCCTCGGATCAAGCCGACCTAAATGGACGATAATTATTCATCCTCAAAGGCGGTGGAGAGCGGGATCACGAGACTCCACGTGATTGGTGGAGGTGGGGAGTCGGCCGACTCCCCACAGTCGGCCAGCCACCCGGTGGGCCCCGGCTTCCCGGGTTTGCCAGGTCTTCTAGATTATACAATTTTACCCGTTCGGTCTTTATCTCTATGTAATCATGACATGTGGGCCTCCTTTGGTTCTCTTTCCGATAACCCCCTGCGAGAAATAGACAATCACCAAAACTCGTGGAATTCTATCGGTGTAACCCCTATATCCTAACGGGTGAACTCATATTAGTCCTTTCTCTTGCGTTGACGGTATAAAATTGATACGGCCGTACGGTGGAAGAATTGCATCAAAATGGCTTAACCATGGCGTGCGGGCATGCTTGACCCGTGCGGGGCCATAACACACGGCCGTCGTGTGTGCAAATATGGAAGTTACGGAGTCATGGAGGCGTGGTTAAGGGCCGTTCGGGCTCTCGGGTGATGACAAACATTGTGGTGGTGAGGCCGGAGGCATCAAAGCACCTTAACTATGGCATACGGTCGTGCTTGACCTAGTAGGGAAGGGCATGTAGGACACGCGGGAGCGGTCTTGTGCGGTAGCATAGTCGTGTGTGCTAATATGGCAGTTCTAGAGTTTGTGGAGCCATGGTTAAGGGCCATTCGGGTCCTCGCGCCACAATAAATCTTTGTGGTGGAGAGGCCGAGTTGTCAAAACGCCTTAACCATGGCGCATGGGCGTGCTTGACTTGGTGCGAGGAGCCGTAGGATGCGCGAGGAACCGGCCGTGCGGCGGCAAAGTCGTGTGTGCAAATATGGCAGTTATGGAGCCGTGGAGCCGGGTTAGGGCCATTCAGGCTCTCGAGCTATGGCAAACACTATGGTAGAAGCCGAGATGTGTCAAAATGCCTTAACCATGGCGTACGGGCATGCTTGACTACGTACCGGGAGCCATAGGACGCGTTGGAACCCGGCCATGCGGCAGCATGGTTGTGTGTGCAAATATGGCAGTTTTGGAGCCGTGGACCCGTGGTTAAGGGCCCTTCGGGCTCTTGGGTGATGGAAAACTCTATGGTGGAGAGGAGAGAGGCATCAAAATGGCTTAACCATGGCGTACGGGCATGCTTGACCCGGTCTTAGGGAGCCATAGGATGCACGAGGATCCGGCCGTGCGGCGGCACGTCGTGTGTGCAAATATGGAAGTTACCGGAGTCATGGAGCCATGGTTAAGGGCCGTTCGGGATCTCGGGTGATGACAAACATTGTGGTGGTGAGGCCCGAGGCATCAAAACACCTTAACTATGGCATACGGTCGTGCTTGACCTAGTGCCAGGGGCTATGAGGACACGCGGGAACCGGGTTGTGCGGTAGCATAGTCGTGTGTGCAAATATGGTAGTTCTAGAGCTGTGGAGCCATGGTTAAGGGCCATTCGGGTCCTCGAGCTGCAATAAATGCTGTGGTGGAGAGGCCGGTGGTGTCAAAACGCCTTAACCATGGCGCATGGGCGTGCTTGACTTGGTGCGAGGAGCCGTAGTAGGCCCGCGCGGGAACGGCCGTGCGGCGGCAAAGTCGTGTGTGCAAATATGGCGGTGCGGGCCGTGGAGCCGAGGTTAAGGGCCATTCGGGCTCTCGAGCTATGGCAAACACTATGGTAGAGAAGCCGGATGTGTCAAAATGCCTTAACCATGGCGTACGGGCATGCTTGACTCTACGTGCCGGGAGCCATAGGACGCGTTGGAACCGGCCATGCGGCGGCATGGTTGTGTGTGCAAATATGGCGGATTTTGGAGCCGTGGAACCATGGTTAAGGGCCCTTCGGGCTCTTGGGTGATGGAAAACTCTATGGTGGAGAGGAGAGAGGCATCAAAATGGCTTAACCATGGCGTACGGGCATGCTTGACCCGGTGCGGGAGCCATAGGATGCATGGGGATCGGCCGTGCGGCGGCACGTCGTGTGTGCAAATATGGAAGTTACAGGTCATGAAGGCGGCTGTGGTTAGGGCCGTTCGGGCTCTCGGGTGATGACAAACATTGTGGTGGTGAGCCGGAGGCATCAAAACACCTTAACTATGGCATACGGTCGTCTTGACCTAGTGCAGAAGGCTATAGGACACGCGGGAACCGCATGTGTGCGGTAGCATAGTCGTGTGTGCTAATATGGCGAGTTCTAGAGGTTTGTGGAGCCATGGTTAAGGGCCATTCGGGTCCTCGAGCCGCAATAAATGCTGTGGTGGAGAGGCCCGGAGGTGTCAAAACGCCTTAACCATGGCGCATGGGCGTGCTTGACTTGGTGCGAGGAGGAGCGTAGGGCGCGCGGAACCGGCCGTGCGGCGGCAAGTCGTGTGTGCAAATATGGCGGTTATGGAGCCGTGGGCTGAGGTTAAGGGCCATTCGGGCTCTCGAGCTATGGCAAACACTATGGTAGAGAAGCCGAGATGTGTCAAAATGCCTTAACCATGGCGTACGGGCATGCTTGACTCTGTGCCGGAGCCATAGGACGTGTTGGAACCGACCATGCGGCGGCATGGTTGTGTGTGCAAATATGGCGGTTTTGGAGCGTGGAACCGTGGTTAAGGGCCATTCGGGCTCTTGGGTGATGGAAAACTCTATGGTGGAGAGGAGAGAGGCATCAAAATGGCTTAACCATGGCGTGCGACGGGCATGCTTGACCCGGTGCGGGAGCCATAGGATGCACGGGATCCGGCCGTGTGGCGGCACGGTCGTGTGTGCAAATATGGAAGTTGCAGGTCATGGAGCCATGGTTAAGGGCCGTTCGGGATCTCGGGTGATGACAAACATTGTGGTGGTGAGGCCCGGAGGCATCAAAACACCTTAACTATGGCATACGGTCGTGCTTGACCTAGTGCCAAGAGGCATCAGGACACGCGGGAACCGAGTTTGTGCGGTAGCATAGTCGTGTGTGCAAATATGGCGGTTCTAGAGCTGTGGAGCCATGGTTAGGGCCATTCGGGTCCTCGAGCCGCAATAAATGCTGTGGTGGAGAGGCCGGAGGTGTCAAAACGCCTTAACCATGGCGCATGGGCGTGCTTGACTTGGTGCGGGGCGTAGGACGCGCGGAGCCGGCCGTGCGCGGCAAAGTCGTGTGCAAATATGGCGGTTCTGGCGCCGTGGGCCGAGGTTAAGGGCCATTCAGCTCTCGAGCTATGCAAAACACTATGGTAGAGAAGCCGAGATGTGTCAAAATGCCTTAACCATGGCGTACGGGCATGCTTGACTCTGTGCCGGGAGCCATAGGACGCGTTGGAACCAGGCCATGCGCGGCATGGTTGTGTGTGCAAATATGGCGGTTTTGGAGTCGTGGAACCATGGTTAAGGGCCCTTCGGGCTCTTGGGTGATGGAAAACTCTATGGTGGAGAGGAGAGAGGCATCAAAATGGCTTAACCATGGGCGTACGGGCATGCTTGACCGGTGCCGGGAGCCATAGGATGCACGGGATCCGGCCGTGCGCGGCACGGTTGTGTGTGCAAATATGGAAGTTCTAGAGTCATGGAGCTGTGGTTAAGGGCCGTTCGGGCTCTCGGGTGATGACAAACATTGTGGTGGTGAGCCCCGGAAGGCATCAAAACACCTTAACTATGGCATACGGTCGTGCTTGACCTAGTACCGAGAGGCTGTAGGACACGCGGGGAACCGACATTTGTAGCATAGTCGTGTGTGCAAATATGGCGGTTCTGGTTTGTGGAGCCATGGTTAGGGCCATTCGGGTCCTCGAGCCACAATAAATGCTGTGGTGGAGAGGCCGGAGGTGTCAAAATGCCTTAACCATGGCGCATGGGCGTGCTTGACTTGGTGCGAGGGAGCCGCCAGGACGCGCGGGAACCGGCCGTGCGCGGCAAAGTCGTGTGCAAATATGGCGGTTATGGAGCCGTGGAGCCGAGGTTAAGGGCCATTCGGGCTCTCGAGCTATGGCAAACACTATGGTAGAAAGCCGAGATGTGTCAAAATGCCTTAACCATGGCGTACGGGCATGCTTGACTGTGCCGGGGAGCCATAGGACGCGTTGGAACCGACCATGCGGCGGCATGGTTGTGTGTGCAAATATGGCGGTTTTGGAGTCGTGGAACCGTGGTTAAGGGCCCTTCGGGCTCTTGGGTGATGGAAAACTCTATGGTGGAGAGGAGAGGCATCAAAATGGCTTAACCATGGCGTACGGGCATGCTTGACCCGGTCTTAGGAGCCATAGGATGCACGGGATCCGGCCGTGCGCGGCACGGTTGTGTGTGCAAATATGGAAGTTACGGAGTCATGGAGCTATGGTTAAGGGCCGTTTGGGCTCTCGGGTGATGACAAACATTGTGGTGGTGAGGCCCGGAGGCATCAAAACACCTTAACTATGGCATACGGTCGTGCTTGACCTAGTGCAGGAAGGCTGTAGGACACGAGGAACCGGGCTGTGCGGTAGCATAGTCGTGTGTGCAAATATGGCGGTTCTAGAGGCTGTGGAGCCATGGTTAAGGGCCATTCGGGTCCTCGAGCCGCAATAAATGCTGTGGTGGAGAGGCCGGAGGTGTCAAACGCCTTAACCATGGCGCATGGGTGTGCTTGACTTGGTGCGAGGGCCGTAGGACGCGTAGGAACCGGCCGTGCGGCGGCAAAGTCGTGTGTGCAAATATGGCAGTTACGGAGCCGTGGGCGAGGTTAAGGGCCATTCGGGCTCTGAGCTATGGCAAACACTATGGTAGAGAAGCCGGATGTGTCAAAATGCCTTAACCATGGCGTACGGGCATGCTTGACTGTGCCGGGAGCCATAGGGCCCGCGTTGGAACCGGCCATGCGGCATGGTTGTGTGTGCAAATATGGCGGTTTTGGAGCCGTGGAACCGTGGTTAAGGGCCCTTCGGGCTCTTGGGTGATGGAAAACTCTATGGTGGAGAGGAGAGAGGCATCAAAATGGCTTAACCATGGCGTACGGGCATGCTTGACCCGGTGCGGGAGCCATAGGATGCACGGGGATCCGGCCGTGCGGCGGCACAGTCGTGTGTGCAAATATGGAAGTTCTAGAGTCATGGAGCTGTGGTTAAGGGCCGTTCGGGCTCTCGGGTGATGACAAACATTGTGGTGGTGAGCCCAGAGGCATCAAAACACCTTAACTATGGCATACGGTCGTGCTTGACCTAGTGCGAGGGCGCATGTAGGACACGCGAGGAAGCCGAAGGCGTGCGGTAGCATAGTCGTGTGTGCAAATATGGCGGTTCTAGAGGTTGTGGAGCCATGGTTAAGGGCCATTCGGGTCCTCGAGCCGCAATAAATGCTGTGGTGGAGAGGCCGGAAGGTGTCAAAACACCTTAACCATGGCGCATGGGTGTGCTTGACTTGGTGCGAGGAGCCGTAGGACGCGCGGAGCCGGCCGTGCGGCGGCAAGTCGTGTGTGCAAATATGGCGGTTATGGAGCCGTGGAGCCGAGGTTAGGGCCATTCGGGCTCTCGAGCTATGGCAAACACTATGGTAGAGAAGCCGGATGTGTCAAAATGCCTTAACCATGGCGTACGGGCATGCTTGACTCGTGCCGGGAGCCATAGGACGCGTTGGAACCGACCATGCGGCGGCATGGTTGTGTGTGCAAATATGGCGGTTTTGGAGCCGTGGACCGTGGTTAAGGGCCCTTCGGGCTCTTGGGTGATGGAAAACTCTATGGTGGAGAGGAGAGAGGCATCAAAATGGCTTAACCATGGCGTACGGGCATGCTTGACCCGGTCTTGGGAGCCATAGGATGCACGGGATCCGGCCGTGCGGCGGCACGGTCGTGTGTGCAAATATGGAAGTTACCGGAGTCATGGGCTGTGGTTAAGGGCCATTCGGGCTCTCGGGTGATGACAAACATTGTGGTGGTGAGGGCAGGAGGCATCAAAACACCTTAACTATGGCATACGGTCGTGCTTGACCTAGTCGAGGAATTTGTAGGACACGCAAGGAACCGGCTGTGCGGTAGCATAGTCGTGTGTGCAAATATGGCGGTTCTAGAGCTGTGGAGCCATGGTTAAGGGCCATTCGGGTCCTCGAGCCACAATAAATGCTGTGGTGGAGAGGCCAGAGGTGTCAAAACGCCTTAACCATGGCGCATGGGCGTGCTTGACTTGGTGCGAGGAGGCCGTAGGACACGCGGAAGCCGGCCGTGCGGCGGCAAAGTCGTGTGTGCAAAATGGCGGTTCGGAGCCGTGGAGCCGAGGTTAAGGGCCATTCGGGCTCTTGAGCTATGGCAAACACTATGGTAGAAGCAAGATGTGTCAAAATGCCTTAACCATGGCGTACGGGCATGCTTGACTACGTGCCGGGGAGCCATAGGACGCGTTGGAACCGACCATGCGCGGCATGGTTGTGTGTGCAAATATGGCGGTTTTGGAGCCGTGGGCCGTGGTTAAGGGCCCTTCGGGCTCTTGGGTGATGGAAAACTCTATGGTGGAAAGGAGAGAGGCATCAAAATGGCTTAACCATGGCGTACGGGCATGCTTGACCCGGTGCGGGAGCCATAGGATGCACGGGATCGGCCGTGCGGCGGCACGGTCGTGTGTGCAAATATGGAAGTTCTAGGTCATGGAGCTATGGTTAAGGGCCGTTCGGGCTCTCGGGTGATGACAAACATTGTGGTGGTGAGGCCCGGAGGCATCAAAACACCTTAACTATGGCATACGGTCGTGCTTGACCTAGTGCCAGAGGCATAGGACACGCGGGGCCGGGTTGTGCGGTAGCATAGTCGTGTGTGCAAATATGGCGGTTCTAGATTTGTGGGCCATGGTTAAGGGCCATTCGGGTCCTCGAGCCGCAATAAATGCTATGGTGGAGAGGCCGGAGGTGTCAAACGCCTTAACCATGGCGCATGGGCGTGCTTGACTTGGTGCGAGGCCGTAGGACGCGCAGGAACCGGCCGTGCGGCAGCAAAGTCGTGTGTGCAAATATGGCGGTTCGGAGCCGTGGAGTAACGAGGTTAAGGGCCATTCGGGCTCGAGCTATGGCAAACACTATGGTAGAGAAGCCAGATGTGTCAAAATGCCTTAACCATGGCGTACGGGCATGCTTGACTCTGTGCCAGGAGCCATAGGACGCGTTGGAACCGACCATGCGGCAGCATGGTTGTGTGTGCAAATATGGCAGTTTTGGAGCCGTGGAGCCGTGGTTAAGGGCCCTTCGGGCTCTTGGGTGATGGAAAACTCTATGGTGGAGAGGAGAGAGGCATCAAAATGGCTTAACCATGGCGTACGGGCATGCTTGACCCGGTCTTGGGAGCCATAGGATGCACGGGATCCGGCCGTGCGGCGGCACGGTCGTGTGTGCAAATATGGAAGTTTTGGAGTCATGGAGCTGTGGTTAAGGGCCATTCGGGCTCTCGGGTGATGACAAACATTGTGGTGGTGAGCCTAGAGGCATCAAAACACCTTAACTATGGCATACGGTCGTGCTTGACCTAGTGCCGAAGGCTGTAGGACACGCGAAGAATCGGGCGTGCGGTAGCATAGTCGTGTGTGCAAATATGGAGTTCTAGAGTTTGTGGAGCCATGGTTAAGGGCCATTCGGGTCCTCGAGCCGCAATAAATGCTGTGGTGGAGAGGCCGGAGGTGTCAAAACGCCTTAACCATGGCGCATGGGCGTGCTTGACTTGGTGCGAGGAGCCGTGGACAGCGAGGAGCGGCCGTGCGGCAGCAAAGTCGTGTGTGCAAATATGGCGGTTACGGAGCCGTGGAGGCCGAGGTTAAGGGCCATTCGGGCTCTCGAGCTATGGCAAACACTATGGTAGAGAAGCCCGGATGTGTCAAAATGCCTTAACCATGGCGTACGGGCATGCTTGACTCTGTGCCGGGAGCCATAGGGCTGCGTTGGAACCGACCATGCGGCGGCATGGTTGTGTGTGCAAATATGGCGGTTTTGGAGCGAGTGGAACCATGGTTAGGGCCCTTCGGGCTCTTGGGTGATGGAAAACTCTATGGTGGAGAGGAGAGAGGCATCAAAATGGCTTAACCATGGCGTACGGGCATGCTTGACCCGGTGCCAAGGGAGCCATAGGATGCACGGGGATCCGGCCGTGCGGCGGCACGGTCGTGTGTGCAAATATGGAAGTTACGGGAGTCATGGAGCTTTGGTTAAGGGCCGTTCGGGCTCTCGGGTGATGACAAACATTGTGGTGGTGAGCCCGGAGGCATCAAAACACCTTAACTATGGCATACGGTCGTGCTTGACCTAGTGCCGAATTTGTAGGACACGCGGGGAACCGGCTGCGTGCGGTAGCATAGTCGTGTGTGCAAATATGGCGGTTCTAGACGTGGAGCCATGGTTAAGGGCCATTCGGGTCCTCGAGCCACAATAAATGCTGTGGTGGAGAGGCCGGAAGGTGTCAAAACGCCTTAACCATGGCGCATGGGCGTGCTTGACTTGGTGCGAGCCGTAGGACGCGCGGAGCCGCGTGCGCGGCAAAGTCGTGTGTGCAAATATGGCGGTTCGGAGCCGTGGAGCCGAGGTTAAGGGCCATTCGGGCTCTCGAGCTATGGCAAACACTATGGTAGAGAAGCCCCGGATGTGTCAAAATGCCTTAACCATGGCGTACGGGCATGCTTGACTCCGTGCCGGGAGCCATAGGACGCGTTGGAACCGACCATGCGGCGGCATGGTTGTGTGTGCAAATATGGCGGTTTTGGAGCCGTGGAACCGTGGTTAAGGGCCCTTCGGGCTCTTGGGTGATGGAAAACTCTATGGTGGAGAGGAGAGAGGCATCAAAATGGCTTAACCATGGCGTACGGGCATGCTTGACCCGGTCGGGAGCCATAGGATGCACGGGGATCCGGCCGTGCGGCGGCACGGTCGTGTGTGCAAATATGGAAGTTAGAGTCATGGAGGCTGTGGTTAAGGGCCGTTCGGGCTCTCGGGTGATGACAAACATTGTGGTGATGAGCCCGGAGGCATCCAAACACCTTAACTATGGCATACGGTCGTGCTTGACCTAGTGCCCAGGAAGGCTGTAGGACACGCGGAGCCGGCGTGCGGTAGCATAGTCGTGTGTGCAAATATGGCGGTTCTAGAGCATGTGGAGCCATGGTTAAGGGCCATTCGGGTCCTCGAGCCGCAATAAATGCTGTG
Source organism: Themeda triandra (assembly GCA_018135685.1). Lineage (NCBI taxonomy): Eukaryota > Viridiplantae > Streptophyta > Magnoliopsida > Poales > Poaceae > Themeda > Themeda triandra. The sequence continues at coordinate 41,226 of JAENPR010002004.1, forward strand.
GTGGAGAGGCCGGAGGTGTCAAAATGCCTTAACCATAGGCGCATGGGCGTGCTTGACTTGGTGCGAGGAGCCGTAGGGACGCGGGAACCGGCCGTGCGCGGCAAAGTCGTGTGTGCAAATATGGCGGTTCGGAGGCGTGGAGCCGAGGTTAAGGGCCATTCGGGCTCTCGAGCTATGGCAAACACTATGGTAGAGAAGCCGGATGTGTCAAAATGCCTTAACCATGGCGTACGGGCATGCTTGACTCTGTGCCGGGAGCCATAGGGCCCGCGTTGGAACCGACCATGCGGCGGCATGGTTGTGTGTGCAAATATGGCGGTTTTGGGCCGTGGAACCGTGGTTAAGGGCCCTTCGGGCTCTTGGGTGATGGAAAACTCTATGGTGGAGAGGAGAGAGGCATCAAAATGGCTTAACCATGGCGTACGGGCATGCTTGACCCGGTCTTGGGAGCCATAGGATGCACGGGATCGGCCGTGCGGCGGCACGGTCGTGTGTGCAAATATGGAAGTTACGGAGTCATGGAGGCTGTGGTTAAGGGCCGTTCGGGCTCTCGGGTGATGACAAACATTGTGGTGGTGAGGCCGGAGGCATCAAAACACCTTAACTATGGCATACGGTCGTGCTTGACCTAGTGCCGGAAGGCTGTAGGACACGCGGGAACCGGGTTTGTGCGGTAGCATAGTCGTGTGTGCAAATATGGCGGTTCTAGAGCTGTGGAGCCATGGTTAAGGGCCATTCGGGTCCTCGAGCCACAATAAATGCTGTGGTGGAGAGGCCGGAGGTGTCAAAACGCCTTAACCATGGCGCATGGGCGTGCTGACTTGGTGCGGAGCCGTAGGACGCGAGGAACCGGCCGTGCGCGGCAAAGTCGTGTGTGCAAATATGGCGGTTACGGAGCCGTGGAGCCAAGGTTAGGGCCATTCAGGCTCTCGAGCTATGGCAAACACTATGGTAGAGAAGCGGATGTGTCAAAATGCCTTAACCATGGCGTACGGGCATGCTTGACTCCGTGCCGGGAGCCATAGGACGCGTTGGAACCGACCATGCGGCGGCATGGTTGTGTGTGCAAATATGGCGGTTTTGGAGCCGTGGAACCGTGGTTAAGGGCCCTTCGGGCTCTTGGGTGATGGAAAACTCTATGGTGGAGAGGGAGAGGCATCAAAATGGCTTAACCATGGCGTACGGGCATGCTTGACCCGGTGCTTTGGGAGCCATAGGATGCACGGGATCCGGCCGTGCGCCAGCACGGTCGTGTGTGCAAATATGGAAGTTGGAGGTCATGGAGCTGTGGTTAAGGGCCGTTCGGGCTCTCGGGTGATGACAAACATTGTGGTGGTGAGCCCGGAGGCATCAAAACACCTTAACTATGGCATACGGTCGTGCTTGACCTAGTCGGAAGGCATGTAGGACACGCGGGGAACCGGGCTGTGCGGTAGCATAGTCGTGTGTGCAAATATGGCGGTTCTAGAGCTGTGGAGCCATGGTTAAGGGCCATTCGGGTCCTCGAGCCACAATAAATGCTGTGGTGGAGAGGCCGGAGGTGTCAAAATGCCTTAACCATGGCGCATGGGCGTGCTTGACTTGGTGCGAGGAGCCGTAGGACGCGCGGAACGGCCGTGCGCGGCAAAGTCGTGTGTGCAAATATGGCGGTTCTGGGCCGTGGAGCCGAGGTTAAGGGCCATTCGGGCTCTCGAGCTATGGCAAACACTATGGTAGAGAAGCCGGATGTGTCAAAATGCCTTAACCATGGCGTACGGGCATGCTTGACTCGTGCCGGGAGCCATAGGACGCGTTGGAACCGACCATGCGGCGGCATGGTTGTGTGTGCAAATATGGCGGTTTTGGGCCGTGGAACCATGGTTAAGGGCCCTTCGGGCTCTTGGGTGATGGAAAACTCTATGGTGGAGAGGAGAGAGGCATCAAAATGGCTTAACCATGGCGTACGGGCATGCTTGACCCGGTGCGGGAGCCATAGGATGCACGGGATCGGCCGTGCGGCGGCACGGTCGTGTGTGCAAATATGGAAGTTTTGGAGTCATGGAGCTGTGGTTAAGGGCCGTTCGGGCTCTCGGGTGATGACAAACATTGTGGTGGTGAGCCCGGAGGCATCAAAACACCTTAACTATGGCATACGGTCGTGCTTGACCTAGTGCAGGAAGGCATGGCATAGGACACGCGGGGCCGGGCTTGTGCGATAGCATAGTCGTGTGTGCAAATATGGCGGTTCTAGAGGCTGTGGAGCCATGGTTAAGGGCCATTCGGGTCCTCGAGCCGCAATAAATGCTGTGGTGGAGAGGCCGGAGGTGTCAAAACGCCTTAACCATGGCGCATGGGCGTGCTTGACTTGGTGCGAGGAGCCGTAGGACGCCGGAACCGGCCGTGCGGCGGCAAAGTCGTGTGTGCAAATATGGCGGTTACGGAGCCATGGAGCCGGGCCAAGGTTAAGGGCCATTCGGGCTCTCGAGCTATGGCAAACACTATGGTAGAGAAGCCGGATGTGTCAAAATGCCTTAACCATGGCGTACGGGCATGCTTGACTCTGTGCCGGGAGCCATAGGACGGCGTTGGAACCGACCATGCGGCGGCATGGTTGTGTGTGCAAATATGGCGGGTTTGGAGCCGTGGGAAGTGGTTAAGGGCCCTTCGGGCTCTTGGGTGATGGAAAACTCTATGGTGGAGAGGAGAGAGGCATCAAAATGGCTTAACCATGGCGTACGGGCATGCTTGACCCGGTCTTGGGAGCCATAGGATGCACGGGATCCGGCCGTGCGGCACGGTCGTGTGTGCAAATATGGAAGTTCTAGAGTCATGGAGCTGTGGTTAAGGGCCGTTCGGGCTCTCGGGTGATGACAAACATTGTGGTGGTGAGGCCCGGAGGCATCAAAACACCTTAACTATGGCATACGGTCGTGCTTGACCTAGTGCCGAGGCATGTAGGACATGCGGGAACCGGCGTGCGGTAGCATAGTCGTGTGTGCAAATATGGAGTTCTAGAGCTATGGAGCCATGGTTAAGGGCCATTCGGGTCCTCGAGCCGCAATAAATGCTGTGGTGGAGAGGCCGGAAGGTGTCAAAACGCCTTAACCATGGCGCATGGGCGTGCTTGACTTGGTGCGAGGAGCCGTAGGACGCGCAGGAACCGGCCGTGCGGCGGCAAAGTCGTGTGTGCAAATATGGCGGTTCTAGGCCGTGGAGCCAAGGTTAAGGGCCATTCGGGCTCTCGAGCTATGGCAAACACTATGGTAGAGAAGCCGGATGTGTCAAAATGCCTTAACCATGGCGTGCGGGCATGCTTGACTCTGTGCCGGGAGCCATAGGACGCGTTGGAACCGACCATGTGGCGGCATGGTTGTGTGTGCAAATATGGCAGTTTTGGAGCCGTGGAACCGTGGTTAAGGGCCCCGGGCTCTTGGGTGATGGAAAACTCTATGGTGGGAGGAGAGAGGCATCAAAATGGCTTAACCATGGCGTATGGGCATGCTTGACCGGTCGGGGAGCCATAGGATGCACGGGATCCGGCCGTGCGGCGGCACGGTCGTGTGTGCAAATATGGAAGTTCTGGAGTCATGGAGGCTGTGGTTAAGGGCCGTTCGGGCTCTCGGAGTGATGACAAACATTGTGGTGGTGAGCCCGGAGGCATCAAAACACCTTAACTATGGCATACGGTCGTGCTTGACCAAATGTCTTGCAGGAGGGCATGTAGGACACGCGGGAACCGGGCTGTCTTGGTAGCATAGTCGTGTGTGCAAATATGGCGGTTCTAGAGCTATGGAGCCATGGTTAAGGGCCATTCGGGTCCTCGAGCCGCAATAAATGCTGTGGTGGAAGGCCGAGAGGTGTCAAAACGCCTTAACCATGGCGCATGGGCGTGCTTGACTTGGTGCGTGGAGCCGTAGGACCGCGAGGAACGGCCGTGCGCGGCAAAGTCGTGTGTGCAAATATGGCGGTTCTAGAGCGTGGAGGGAGGTTAAGGGCCATTCGGGCTCTCGAGCTATGGCAAACACTATAGTAGAGAAGCCGGATGTGTCAAAATGCCTTAACCATGGCGTACGGGCATGCTTGACTCTGTGCCGGGAGCCATAGGGCCCGCGTTGGAACCGACCATGCGGCGGCATGGTTGTGTGTGCAAATATGGCGGTTTTGGGCGGTGGAACCGTGGTTAAGGGCCCTTCGGGCTCTTGGGTGATGGAAAACTCTATGGTGGAGAGGAGAGAGGCATCAAAATGGCTTAACCATGGCGTATGGGCATGCTTGACCCGGTCCGGGAGCCATAGGATGCACGGGATCCGGCCGTGCGGCGGCACGATCGTGTGTGCAAATATGGAAGTTAAGGTCATGGCGCTATGGTTAAGGGCCGTTCGGGCTCTCGGGTGATGACAAACATTGTGGTGGTGAGGCCGAGGCATCAAAACACCTTAACTATGGCATACGGTCGTCTTGACCTAGTGCCAGGAAGGCATGAGGACACGCCGGAACCGGCTTTGCGGTAGCATAGTCGTGTGTGCAAATATGGCGGTTCTAGGAAATTTTGTGGAGCCATGGTTAAGGGCCATTCGGGTCCTCGAGCCGCAATAAATGTTGTGGTGGAGAAGGCCGGAGGTGTCAAAATGCCTTAACCATGGCGCATGGGCGTGCTTGACTTGGTGCGAGGAGCCGTAGGACGCCCGAAGGCGCCGTGCGGGCAAAGTCGTGTGTGCAAATATGGCGGTTCGGAGCCATGGAGCCGAGGTTAAGGGCCATTCGGGCTCTCAAGCTATGGCAAACACTATGGTAGAGAAGCCGGATGTCAAAATGCCTTAACCATGGCGTACGGGCATGCTTGCTGTGTGCCGGGAGCCATAGGACTGGCGTTGGGCCGACCATGCGGCGGCATGGTTGTGTGTGCAAATATGGCGGTTTTGGAGCCGTGGGCAGAGTGGTTAAGGGCCCTTCGGGCTCTTGGGTGATGGAAAACTCTATGGTGGAGAGGGAGAGGCATCAAAATGGCTTAACCATGGCGTACGGGCATGCTTGACCCGGTCTTAGGGAGCCATAGGATGCACGGGGATCCGCCGTGCGGCGGCACGGTCGTGTGTGCAAATATGGAAGTTTTGGAGTCATGGAGCTGTGGTTAAGGGCCGTTCGGGCTCTCGGGTGATGACAAACATTGTGGTGGTGAGGCCAGAGGCATCAAAACACCTTAACTATGGCATACGGTCGTGCTTGACCTAGTGCGAGAGGCTATAGGACACGCGGGAACCGGGCAGTGCGGTAGCAAAGTCGTGTGTGCAAATATGGCGGTTCTAGAGCTATGGAGCCATGGTTAAGGGCCATTCGTGTCCTCGAGCCGCAATAAATGCTGTGGTGGAGAGGCCGGAGGTGTCAAATGCCTTAACCATGGCGCATGGGCGTGCTTGACTTGGTGCGCGAGCCGTAGGACGCGGGGAACGGCCGTGCGGCGGCAAAGTCGTGTGTGCAAATATGGCGGTTAAGGAGCCGTGGAGCCGAGGTTAAGGGCCATTCGGGCTCTCGAGCTATGGCAAACACTATGGTAGAGAAGCCGGATGTGTCAAAATGCCTTAACCATGGCGTGCGGGCATGCTTGACTTCTGTGCCGGGAGCCATAGGACGCGTTGGAACCGACCATGTGGCAGCATGGTTGTGTGTGCAAATATGGCGGTTTTGGAGCCGTGGAACCGTGGTTAAGGGCCCTTCGGGCTCTTGGGTGATGGAAAACTCTATGGTGGAGAGGAGAGAGGCATCAAAATGGCTTAACCATGGCGTATGGGCATGCTTGACCCGGTCGGGAGCCATAGGATGCACGAGGATCCGGCCGTGCGGCGGCACGGTCGTGTGTGCAAATATGGAAGTTACGGAGTCATGGAGGCTGTGGTTAAGGGCCGTTCGGGCTCTCGGGTGATGACAAACATTGTGGTGGTGAGGCCGGAGGCATCAAAACACCTTAACTATGGCATACGGTCGTGCTTGACCTAGTGCCGAAGGCTGTAGGACACGAGGAAGCCGCTGTGCGGTAGCATAGTCGTGTGTGCAAATATGGCGGTTCTAGAGCTATGGAGCCATGGTTAAGGGCCATTCGGGTCCTCGAGCCACAATAAATGCTGTGGTGGAGAGGCCGGAGGTGTCAAAACGCCTTAACCATGGCGCATGGGCGTGCTTGACTTGGTGCGAGGCCGTAGGACGCGAGGAGCCGGCCGTGCGGCAGCAAAGTCGTGTGTGCAAATATGGCGGTTAAGGCCGTGGAGCCGAGGTTAAGGGCCATTCGGGCTCTCGAGCTATGGCAAACACTATGGTAGAAGCCGGATGTGTCAAAATGCCTTAACCATGGCGTACGGGCATGCTTGACTCTGTGCCGGGAGCCATAGGACGCGTTGGAACCGACCATGCGCGGCATGGTTGTGTGTGCAAATATGGCGATTTTGGAGTAGTGGAACCGTGGTTAAGAGGCCCTTCGGGCTCTTGGGTGATGGAAAACTCTATGGTGGAGAGGAGAGAGGCATCAAAATGGCTTAACCATGGCGTACGGGCATGCTTGACCGGTCTTGGGAGCCATAGGATGCACGGGGATCCGGCCGTGCGGCGGCTGGTCGTGTGTGCAAATATGGAAGTTCTGGAGTCATGGAGGTGTGGTTAAGGGCCGTTCGGGCTCCGGGTGATGACAAACATTGTGGTGGTGAGGCCGGAGGCATCAAAACACCTTAACTATGGCATACGGTCGTGCTTGACCTAGTGCCGAGAGGCGCCCAGGACACGGAATTTTGTGCGGTAGCATAGTCGTGTGTGCAAATATGGCGGTTCTAGAGCTATGGAGCCATGGTTAAGGGCCATTCGGGTCCTTGAGCCGCAATAAAAATGCTGTGGTGGAGGAGGCCGGAGGTGTCAAAACGCCTTAACCATGGCGCATGGGCGTGCTTGACTTGGTGCGAGGAGCCGTAGGACGCGGGAGAACCGGCCGTGCGGCGGCAAAGTCGTGTGTGCAAATATGGCGGTTACGGAAGCCGTGGAGCCAAGGTTAAGGGCCATTCGGGCTCTCGAGCTATGGCAAACACTATGGTAGAGAAGCCGGATGTGTCAAAATGCCTTAACCATGGCGTACGGGCATGCTTGACTCTGTGCCGGGAGCCATAGGGCCGCGTTGGAACCGACCATGCGGCGGCATGGTTGTGTGTGCAAATATGGCGGTTTTGGAGCGGGTGGCCGTGGTTAAGGGCCCTTCGGGCTCTTGGGTGATGGAAAACTCTATGGTGGAGAGGAAGAGGCATCAAAATGGCTTAACCATGGCGTACGGGCATGCTTGACCCGGTCTTGGGGCCATAGGATGCGAGGATCGGCCGTGCGGCATCACAGTCGTGTGTGCAAATATGGAAGTTTTGGAGTCATGTTTGTGGTTAAGGGCCGTTCGGGCTCTCGGGTGATGACAAACATTGTGGTGGTGAGGCCGGAAGGCATCAAAACACCTTAACTATGGCATACGGTCGTGCTTGACCTGAGTGCTTGCAGAAGCTGCCCAGGACACGCGCGGAGCCGGCTATGCGGTAGCATAGTCGTGTGTGCAAATATGGCGGTTCTAGAGCTATGGAGCCATGGTTAAGGGCCATTCGTGTCCTCGAGCCGCAATAAATGCTGTGGTGGAGAGGCCGGAAGGTGTCAAAACGCCTTAACCATGGCGCATGGCGTGCTTGACTTGGTGCGGAAGCCGTAGGACGCGGAACCGGCCGTGCGCAACAAAGTCGTGTGTGCAAATATGGCGGTTACGGAGCCCGTGGAGCCGAGGTTAAGGGCCATTCGGGCTCTCGAGGTATGGCAAACACTATGGTAGAGAAGCCGGATATGTCAAAATGCCTTAACCATGGCGTACGGGCATGCTTGACTCGTGCCGGGAGCCATAGGACGCGTTGGAACCGACCATGTGGCGGCATGGTTGTGTGTGCAAATATGGCAGTTTTGGACTAGTGGAGGAGACCGTGGTTAAGGGCCCTTCGGGCTCTTGGGTGATGGAAAACTCTATGGTGGAGAGGAGAGAGGCATCAAAATGGCTTAACCATGGCGTACGGGCATGCTTGACCGGTCCGGGAGCCATAGGATGCTGAGGATCCGGCCGTGCGGCCGGCACGGTCGTGTGTGCAAATATGGAAGTTAAGTCATGGTGTGGTTATGGGCCGTTCGGGCTCTCGGGTGATGACAAACATTGTGGTGGTGAGGCCCGGAGGCATCAAAACACCTTAACTATGGCATACGGTCGTGCTTGACCTAGTGCGGCTGTAGGACACGCGGGAGGCCGGCTGTGCGGTAGCATAGTCGTGTGTGCAAATATGGCGGTTCTAGAGCTATGGAGCCATGGTTAAGGGCCATTCGGGTCCTCGAGCTGCAATAAATGCTGTGGTGGAGAGGCCCGGAGGTGTCAAAACGCCTTAACCATGGCGCATGGGCGTGCTTGACTTGGTGCGAGGAGGGGTAGGACGCGAGCCGCCGTGCGGCAAAGTCATGTGCAAATATGGCGGTTACGGAGGCCGTGGGCCGAGATTAAGGGCCATTCAGGCTCTCGAGCTATGGCAAACACTATAGTAGAGAAGCCGGATGTGTCAAAATGCCTTAACCATGGCGTACGGGCATGCTTGACTCGTGCCGGGGAGCCATAGGACGCGTTGGAACCGACCATGCGGCGGCATGGTTGTGTGTGCAAATATGGCGGGTTTTGGGCGTGGAGACCGTGGTTAGGGCCCTTCGGGCTCTTGGGTGATGGAAAACTCTATGGTGGAGAGGAGAGAGGCATCAAAATGGCTTAACCATGGCGTACGGGCATGCTTGACCGGTCTTGGGAGCCATAGGATGCACGGGGATCCGGCCGTGCGGCGGCGGTCGTGTGTGCAAATATGGAAGTTGGGGTCATGGAGCTGTGGTTAAGGGCCGTTCGGGCTCTCGGGTGATGACAAACATTGTGGTGGTGAGGCCGGAGGCATCAAAACACCTTAACTATGGCATACGATCGTGCTTGACCTAGTGCAGGAAGTTTTGTAGGAGGCGAGGAGGCATTTGTGCGGTAGCATAGTCGTGTGTGCAAATATGGCGGTTCTAGAGCTATGGAGCCATGGTTAAGGGCCATTCGAGGTCCTTCGAGCCGCAATAAATAATGTGGTGGAGAGGCCGGAGGTGTCAAACGCCTTAACCATGGCACATGGGCGTGCTTGACTTGGTGCGAGGAGGCGTAGGACGCGGGAGCCGGCCGTGCGGCAGCAAAGTCGTGTGTGCAAATATGGCGGTTCGGAGCCGTGGGCCAAGGTTAAGGGCCATTCGGGCTCTGAGCTATGGCAAACACTATGGTAGAGAAGCGGATGTGTCAAAATGCCTTAACCATGGCGTACGGGCGTGCTTGACTCGGTGCCGGGGCCATGGCCGCGCGTTGGAACCGACCATGCGGCGGCATGGTTGTGTGTGCAAATATGGCAGTTTTGGGCCGTGGAACGGTGGTTAAGGGCCCTTCGGGCCCTTGGGTGATGGAAAACTCTATGGTGGAGAGGAGAGAGGCATCAAAATGGCTTAACCCAGGCGTACGGGCATGCTTGACCCGGTCTTAGGGAGCCATAGGATGCACGGGATCGGCCGTGCGGTAGCACGTCGTGTGTGCAAATATGGAAGTGCAGGGTCATGGGCGTGGTTAAGGGCCGTTGGGCTCTCGGGTGATGACAAACATTGTGGTGGTGAGGCCCGAGGCATCAAAACACCTTAACTATGTCATACGGTCGTGCTTGACCTAGTGCCGAGAGCTGTAGGACACGCGGGAACCGGTTGTGCGGTAGCATAGTCGTGTGTGCAAATATGCGGTTCTAGAGCTGTGGAGCCATGGTTAAGGGCCATTCGGGTCCTCGAGCCACAATAAATGCTGTGGTGGAGAGGCCGGGAGGTGTCAAAACGCCTTAACCATGGCGCATGGGCGTGCTTGACTTGGTGCGAGGAGCCGTAGGACGCGCGGAACCGGCCGTGCGGCGGCAAAGTCGTGTGTGCAAATATGGCGGTTCGGAGGCCCGTGGGCCGAGGTTAGGGCCATTCGGGCTCTCGAGCTATGGCAAACACTATGGTAGAGAAGCCGGATGTGTCAAAATGCCTTAACCATGGCGTACGGGCATGCTTGACTGTGCGGGAGCCATGGGGCCCGCGTTGGAACCGACCATGCGGCGACATGGTTGTGTGTGCAAATATGGCGGTTTTTGGAGCCCGTGGAACCATGGTTAAGGGCCCTTCGGGCTCTTGGGTGATGGAAAACTCTATGGTGGAGAGGAGAGAGGCATCAAAATGGCTTAACCATGGCGTACGGGCATGCTTGACCCGGTCTTAGGGAGCCATAGGATGCACGGGATCGGCCGTGCGGCAGCACGGTCGTGTGTGCAAATATGGAAGTTACTAGAGTCATGGAGGCATGGTTAAGGGCCGTTCGGGCTCTCGGGTGATGACAAACATTGTGGTGGTGAGGCCGGAGGCATCAAAACACCTTAACTATGGCATATGGTCGTGCTTGACCTAGTGCAGGAGGCATGTAGGACACACGGGAACGTTGTGCGGTAGCATAGTCGTGTGTGCAAATATGGCAGTTCTAGAGTTTGTGGAGCCATGGTTAAGGGCCATTCGGGTCCTCGAGCCACAATAAATGCTGTGGTGGAGAGGCCGGAGGTGTCAAAATGCCTTAACCATGGCGCATGGGCGTGCTTGACTTGGTGCGAGGAGCCATAGGATGCGAGGAACCGGCCGTGCGCGGCAAAGTCGTGTGTGCAAATATGGCGGTCTGGAGGCGTGGCCCGAGATTAAGGGCCATTCGGGCTCTCGAGCTATGGCAAACACTATGATAGAGAAGCCGGATGTGTCAAAATGCCTTAACCATGGCGTACGGGCATGCTTGACTACGTGCCGGGAGCCATAGGACGCGTTTGAAAGCTCCGGTTTGGTTTGGTAATTAATGACACTCCAACGTTGCTAATGCTTTGCTCTAAGTGTGGTTAGACACATAGCAACGTGACGGTGGATGATGGAGCATGGTGATCACGGTGACAAACATGGTGGACATGTGAAGTGATCAAGCTCGGTGATGAATGGAAACCCGTGGAGATCAAGGCGAAGGTATACTTGATAGGGCTTTACGGTTTAGTGGTCGAGACATAGCGAGTGTGACCACATTTAGGATCAATAACCGACTATCAAGAGGGGTTTCCTCGGTTCATTCGCGGTCCTAAGTGCCTCTAGTTGTGACTTTGCATGATGCATGAGAGACTAACTAGAGAGCTAACTCTTGTCGACGTGATCTTGAGAAGATCTACGCTAACTCCGGTGCTTGAGAAGTGATCTACTGCGAGGAGTTAGCACCTTGGACAAGTGGTTGGAAAAGGTGGATCAAGATTCTACGCGTCATCGAAGATCAAACAAGAGGTGGGCGTCAGCGACGGGCGCCGGACGCGTGGCGTCGGGCCGGAACGGAAAGGACGGACGCGTCAGCGCATGCGAAAAGGTCGTGCCGTGACCCGGGCGCGAGCCGCGCCCGGACGCGGCGGGCGTCCAGCGAGCGGGCGGACGCCGACGAAAGTTTACGGTCGCCGGGCATCTCTAGCCGGATCGGTCGTCGGACTCGGCGGGCCTTGGGCGCCGGACTCGGGCGAATCGGAGGATTCATCCAACGGGCGGAGTGGACGTGGCAGCCGAACTCCGGGCGTGATCGGGCGGCCGTCAGTTGTTTCGCAAGAGCGCCGGCCCAGCGTCCGTCCGGGCCGCGGACGCGTCTGGCGTGTTATCGGCACCCGAGGGACCAACGGCTAGTTTCGTGGAGGGGTCTATAAATAGACCATTGGCCGGGTTGGGGAGGCTCTCTTGGCGATTTTCATACTTGTGCATCCTTTGAGCTAGAGAGACCTCCCACTCATCTCTTTCATTCTTGAGCATCTCTTGTGAGATTTGAGTGGAGACAAGTGATTTGCATTGAGAGTTGCATCTAGAGGCACTTGTTCTTCGAGTGGGCTGCGGATTCTTATTACTCTTCGGTGATTCCGTCACCGTAGACGGTTTGGACGGCGGGTGGTGGTTAGGCTCGACTTGGTGATTGTTCGGGCACACCGGGTTCTTGTGAGGGTTCTTGATCCTTCCCCGCGGGAGTTCGCGAAAGGATACTCTAGTGGATTGCTCGTGGCTTGTGGATCCTTGTCTTGTGTGGAGGTGCGGCTCCCCATTGGGGTCTTTGGCACGAGCCAATTGAGCGGGCAACTCACCAAGCAAGTGCATCGCCACAACGAGGAGTAGCTTGCCGGGGAAGCAAGTGAACCTCGGTAAAAAAATCATTGTGTTGATTTGTGATTGCCGAGGCTTCGACCTCCTTGTGCTTGTGATTGAGCTCCTAGGTGATTGGCTATCTTCTACTCTTCGCGGCGGTATAATCTTCGATCATCTCTTTAGTTTCCCAAAGTAGTATTGCTTGTTGTGGTCGTCGGAACCACTCTTTGTGTAGTTTAAATCCGTGGGTAGAATTGCTTGGTTGGTTTCGGTGAACCCACGGTGTGTAGCTTGATCACCGTTGTTGTGTGTGCAATTGAATTGAGTAGCCTTGCATGGTAGGATGGCTTGCATAGAGTAGTCGAAGCACTTGCTTTGCATTTGCCACCTTGCTATCTAATCGGGTTGTCTAGTGTTCTTGCTAGAAATTTTATTAGGCTATTCACCCCTCTAGCCATTGTGACCTATCACGTGGTATCGGAGGCCGGGCACCATTTGTTTGAGTTGGATTAACATCCTACGGTGAAGCAATGGCTTGGTTATGCATATCAACAACACCAAGAAGGCACCATCATTTCGAGGTGATGACTATGCCAAATGGAAGCTCAAGATGAAGAGTCATCTCAAATCAATCAATCTTGAGGTGTGGAAAGTAGTGGAGACAAAGTTTGAGCTTGTTGGTGCGGTGCCACACCGGTCGAGAGAAGAAGCAACAAGCAAATGACATTGCCGTGAGTGCTTTCCATGAGGCACTTGATGATAAAGCTTTTGAGCTCATCAAGAACCTTGAGGTGGCTCATGACATTTGGAAGAAGCTAGAAGAAGCTTATGAGGGCACCGAAAGTGTTAAGACCGCAAGAGCCTACATGTTGCAAGAGAAGTTTGCAAGCTTCTCAATGAAGGAGGATGAGTGTGCCGGAGATGTTCCATAGACTCCAAGTCATTGTCAATGAGCTCAAGGGACTTGGGGAAGAGATCAAGGACTCCCAATTCTCCACCAAGTTCATGAGGTGTCTTCCCAAGAGATTTGACATGTTGAAGACCGTCATGGTGAAGACAACAATGAAGGAGAAGCCAACTCCCAACCAAGTCCTTCAAGAGATAATGGCCGATGATGAGTTTAGAGAAGATCATGAGAAGGAAAGAGTTGGTGAAGAAGAAGAAGAAGGAGAATGAGAAGAAGGATGATGACAATAAGAGCGTGGCATTCAAGGCCACATCATCCAGAAGCAAGGGCAAGAAGAAGAAGAAGAGTCATCAAGTGAAGATGAACCATGCTCTAGCTCAAGTGGGCAAGAAGAAGAAGTGAGTGAACAAATGGCACTCCTTGTGAAGAGAATGGGGAAGCTCATGAAGAAGGGGTACCGGTCCAAGAGCAAGAGAAGCTCATCAAGTCTAGTGACCGTCCCATGAAGTGCTTAGGTGCAATAGCAAGGATCATCTCATTGCCAAGTGCCCATATGCAAGTGATGATGAAGATGCCATGAGGAAGGAGAGGAAGAAGCAAGAAGAAGAAGGAGGAGAAAGACTCCTCCCATCACAAGAAAGAAGGGTGAATCTCTGTGGCAACTTGGGAGAGTGATTCATCTTCCTCAAGCGATGATGAGGACGATGATTCAAGAAGAAGAAGAAGAAGAAGGGCACGCAAGCATTGCCATTCAAGAGAAGCTTTCTCTGTTGGTGCTCCATCGTCTTGCTTCATGGCCAAGGCCACTAAGGTACAACCTCCACCCGATAGTGATGATGAGAGTGATGATGATGATGACACCACAAAAGAAGAACTATAGGTCATGCTTGAAAGGATTGCAAAGGTGCTTTCAATGACTCTAGGAAAGAATGTAGGGGCTTAGCGCAAGGATAAACAAAACCTAGAGCAAGAACTTATGGAGTTGAGGGCATCTTATGAGAGTCTAAAGGTAGACCATAAGAAGCTAGAGATTGCTCACTCCAAGCTTGAAAAAGCTCATTCTTCTCTAGTTGAGAAGCAAGAGAAAGTGCAATCACAAGTGGTGATCATAGAGAAGAAAGATGTGTCTACATCATGTGATTCACTTGATGATTCAATTGTTGTTGCATCACTTGGCCCTTCATGCTCTTATGCCTCTACTTCATCTAGTAGTGTTAGTCATGTTTGTGATTCTACACTAGTAGTTGAAAATGAGTTTCTTAAGAAGGAAGTCAAGGAAGCTCAATCACACCTTGGCTAAGGCTTATGGTGGTGAGGACCGCTTGCTTATGTGCTTGGGTAGCCAAAGAGCTTCTCTCTACAAAGAGGGATTGGGCTACCCCCAAGAAGGCAAGCCGCTCTTGCTCCTCACAAGACTAGTTTTGTGAAGAACAATGGTAGCTATTGCAAGAGTTGCAAGCAAGTTGGTCATCTAGAGCGTGCATGCAAGAACAAGAACACTAGTGACTCCTCTTACAAGTTGAGTGATTTTTACTTGCTAGTTAAGAGTGAGAGTGGTGTGAGTGCTAGATTCATTGGTGCACCATGGATGAGCTCAAAGAAAGCTATTTGGGTGCCAAGACTCTAGTGACTAACCTTCAAGGACCCAAGCAAAAATGGGTACCTAAAGTTTTGATGTCTTCTTGTAGGTCAATTACAAAGCCGGAGGGAGGCATTGGGTGCTTGATAGTGGTGCATCAAATCATATGACCGGTGAAGATAGTATGTTCAAGTCACTTGATAGGAATGACAATGGTGGTTTCAACTCCATCACATTTGGTGACAATAGCAAGGGTGATGTCATGGGGCTTGGAAAGGTTGCAATTTCCAATGAGAAGGATCTCTCCAATGTGTTGCTAGTTGATACTTTGAACTTCAATCTTTGTCGGTGGCACAATTGTGTGATCTTGGCTACAAATGCATATTTGATGATAAGCAAGTTGAGGTGGTGAGCAAGAATCAAGCAAATATCATCTTCAAAGGGATTTAGGCATGGAAGCTTGTACTTGGTGGATTTCAATGCTAGTGAAGCTAAACTTTCATCATGTTTAATTGGCAAGTCAAGCAAGGGATGGCTATGGCATGGGCGCCTTGGTCATGTTGGTATGAAGCAATTGAACAAGTTGGTGAAGCATGATCTAGTGAGAGGCTTGAATGATGTCACATTTGAGAAGGATAGACCTTGTAGTGCATGTCAAGCCGGCAAGCAACATGGGAACACGCATCCCAAGAAGAATGAGATGTCAACATCAAGAGCATTTGAGTTGTTGCATATGGACTTGTTTGGCCCAACTCACTATACATCAATTGGGGGCAATAAGTATGGATTTGTGATTGTGGATGACTACACAAGATACACTTGGGTGTTCTTCCTCTATGACAAGAGTGAAGTCTATGATCTATTCAAGTCATTTGTCAAGAGGGTGCAAAATGAGTTTGACACTACCATCAAGAAGATAAGAAGTGACAATGGGAGTGAATTCAAGAACACAAGAGTTGAAGAGTTGTGTGATGAGCTTGGAAGTGTACATCAATTTTCACCAACCTACACTCCCCGATCCAATGGTGTAGTTGAAAGGAAGAATAGGACCTTGATTGAGATGGCAAGAACTATGCTACTAGAGTACAATGTGAGTGAAAAGTTTTGGAGTGATGCTATCAACACGGCTTTGCTACTATAGCAACCGCCTCTATTGCCATGGGAAGTTAGAGAAGACTCCATGTGAAATCTTGAATGGAAGAAAAGCCCAATATTGCTTACTTAGGGGTCTTTGGTTGCAAGTGCTACATACTCAAGAAGGGACAAAGACTTGGCAAGTTTGACAAGAGATGTGATGAGGATTTCTTCTTAGCTACTCTACTTCTAGCAAGGCCTATAGAGTGTGGAACTTGGCAAGTGGCCAAATGGAAGAGGTTCATGATGTTGAATTTGATGAAACCAAGGCTATCAAGTTGGAGATCAAAATCAAGAAGATGTGGGTGGAGATCAATTGAGCAATGCAATGAGACACATGGACATTGGTGATATTAGGCCGAGGCAAGTGGATGATGGTGATGAAGTGCAAGTGCCAACTCAAGTAGTGATTGATGATTCGAATGAGGCAAGCACAAGTGATACTCAAAGATCAAGATCCAAGATCAAGGTCAAGCAAGCAATGCAAATGAGCTAGTTCTTCAACCTTCCAACATTGCAAGAGATCATCCTCTAGATCATATAATTGGTGATATTCAAAGAAGGTGTAAAACAAGATCAAGATTGGCTAGCATATGTGAGCACTACTCCTTTGTGTCATTCATTGAGCCAACCAAGATTGATGAGGCATTGAAGGATCGGATTGGATAAATGCCATGCATGAGGAATTGAACAACTTCACTAGAAATGAAGTTTGGGAACTTGTTGAAAGGCCAAAAAGAAACACAATGTGATTGGCACCAAGTGGGTCTTCAAGAACAAGCAAGATCAAGATGGATTAGTAGTGAGGAACAAAGCAAGACTAGTGGCTGGGTTACACACAAGTTGAGGGTCTTGACTTTGGAGAAACATATGCACCGGTGGCAAGATTGGAGGCAATTAGAATCCTATTAGCCTATGCTTGTGCTCACAACATCAAGCTCTATCAAATGGATGTGAAGAGTGCATTTCTCAATGGCTTCATAAATGATTGTATGTTGCTCAACCTCGGTTTGAGGATGACAAAGCCCAACCATGTCTACAAGCTCAAAGAAGGCTTTGTATGGTTTTGAAGCAAGCTCCAAGGGCATGGTATGAAAGATTGAGGATTTTCTCATATCAAAGGTTTTCAAGATGGGCAAGGTGGACACCACTCTCTTCACTAAGAAGATAGAAGATGATTTGTTTGTGTTGCAAATCTATGTGGATGATATCATCTTTGGATCAACAAATCAATTCTTTTTGTGAAGAGTTTGCTAAGATGATGGCTAGTGAGTTTGAGATGTCAATGCTTGGAGAGTTGAGCTACTTCCTTGGTCTTCAAATCAAGCAAATGAAGAATGGCACCTTTGTAAGTCAAGGCAAATACATCAAGGACATGATCAAAGTTCGGGTTGCAAGATGCTAAGGCCATTAGTACACCTATGGGAACTAATGGTGGCTTGGATATTGATGATAGTGGCAAGATGATTGAGCAAAGAATTGATTTGTTGATCCAAAGATGATATCATCCACATAGATTTGCAACACAAACAAAGTCATCTTCTATCTTCTTAGTGAAGAGAGTGGTCTCCACCTTGCCCATCTTGAAACCTTTGGATATGAGAAAGTCCCTCAATCTTTCATACCATGCCCTTGGAGCTTGCTTCAAACCATACCGCTGTGAGCTTGTAGACATGGTTGGGCTTCTTGTCATCCTCAAGCAAGGAGGATTGAGCAACATACACTTCCTCATTTATGAAGCCATTGAGAAATGCACTCTTCACATCCATTTGATAGAGCTTGATGTTGTGAGCACAAGCATAAGCTAATAGGATTCTAATTGCCTCCAATCTTGCCACGGTGCATATGTTTCTCCAAAGTCAAGACCCTCAACTTGAGTGTACCCTTGTGCCACTAGTCTTGCTTTGTTCCTCTACCAATCCATCTTGATCTTGCTTGTTCTTGAAGACCCACTTGGTGCCAATCACATTGTGCTTCTTTGGCCTCTCAACAAGTTCCCAAACTTCATTTCTAGTGAAGTTGTTCAATTCCTCATGCATGGCATTTATCCGTCCGGTTCCTTCAATGCCTCATCAATCTTAGTTGGCTCAATGAATGACACAAAGGAGTAGTGCTCGCATATGCTAGCCAATCTTGATCTTGTTTTCACACCTCTTTGAATATCACCAATTATATGATCTAGAGGATGATCTCTTGCAATGTTGGAAGGTTGAAGAACTAGCTCATTGCATTGCTTGCTTGACCTTGATCTTGATCTTCATGTTGAGTACCACTTGTGCTTGCCTCATTGGAATCATCAATCACTACTTGAGTTGGCACTTGCACTTCATCACCATCATCCACTTGCCTCGGCCTATATCGCCAATGTCCATGTGTCTCATTGCATTGCTCGATTGATCTCCACCATCTTCTTGATTTTGATCTCCAACTTGAGAGCCTTGGGTTTCATCAAATTCAACATCATGAACCTCTTAGCCCACTAGCCAAGTTCCACACTCTATAAGCCTTGCTAGAAGTAGAGTAGCTAAGAAGAAATCCTCATCACATCTCTTGTCAAACTTGCCAAGTCTTTGCCCCTTCTTGAGTATGTAGCACTTGCAACCAAAGACCCGGAAGTAAGCAATGTTAGGCTTCCTTCCATTCAAAATTTCATATGGAGTCTTCTCAGCTTCCCATGGCAATAGAAGCGGTTGCTATAGTAGCAAGCGTGTTGATAGCATCACTCCAAAACTTTTCACTCACATTGTACTCTAGTAGCATAGTTCTTGCCATCTCAATCAAGGTCCTATTCTTCCTTTCAACTACACCATTGGATTGGGGAGTGTAGGTTGGTGAGGAGTGATGTACAATTCCAAGCTCATCACACAACTCTTCCAACTCTTGTGTTCTTGAATTCACTCCCATTGTCACTTCTTATCTTCTTGATGGTAGTGTCAAACTCATTTTGCACCCTCTTGACAAATGACTTGAATAGATCATTAGACTTCACTCTTGTCATAGAGGAAGAACACCCATGTATCTTGAGTAGTCATCCACAATCACAAATCCATACTTATTGCACGATTGATGTGTAGTGAGTTGGGCCAAACAAGTATGCAACAACTCAAATGCTCTTGATGTTGACATCTCATTCTTCTTGGGATGTGAGTTCCCATGTTGCTTCTTAGGCTTGACATGCACTACAAGGTCTATCCTTCTCAAATGTGACATCATTCAAGCCTCTCACTAGATCATGCTTCACCAACTTGTTCAATTGCTTCGACCAACATGACCAAGGCGCCTATGCCATAGCCATCCCTTGACTTGCCGATTAAACATGATGAAAGTTGAGCTTCACTAGCATTGAAATCCCACCAGAAGTACAAGCTTCCATGCCTAAATCCCTTGAAGATGATATTTGTGATTCTTGCTCACCACCTCAACTTGCTTGTCATCAAATATGCATTTGTAGCCAAGATCACACAATTGCCCATAGACAAAAGAGATTGAGTTCAAAGTATCAACTAGCAACACATTGGAAGATCCTTCTCTGGAAATTGCACAACCTTTCCAAGCCCCATGACATCACCCCTTGCTATTGTCACCAAATGTGATGGAGTTGAAACCACCATTGTCATTCCTATCAAGTGACTTGAACATACTATCTTCACTTAGGTCATATGATTTGATGCACCACTATCAAGCACCCAATACCTCCTCCGGCTTTGTAATTGACCTACAAGAAGACATCAAGCTTTAGGTACCCATTTTGCTTGGGTCCTTGAAGGTTAGTCACTAGAGTCTTTGGCTTTCCCAAATAGCTTTCTTCTTTGAGCTCATCCATGGTGCACCAATGAATCTAGCACTCACACCACTCTCCTCTTAACTAGCAAGTAAAAATCACTCAACTTGTAAGAGGTCACTAGTGTTCTTGTTCTTGCATGCACGCTCTAGATGACCAACTTGCTTGCAACTCTTGCAATAGCTACCATTGTTCCACAAAACTAGTCTTGTGAGGAGCAGAGCGGCCTTGCCCTTCTTGGGGTATGGCCCAATCCCTCTTTGTAGAGAGAAGCTCTTTGGCTACCCAAGCATAAGCAAGCGGTCCTCGCCATATAAGCCTTAGCAGGTGTGATTGGGCTCCTTGACTTCCTTCTTAAGAAACTCATTTTCAACTACTAGTGTAGAATCACAAACATGACTAACACTACTAGATGAAGTAGAGGCATAAGAGCATGAAGGGCCAAGTGATGCAACAACAATTGAATCATCAAGTGAATCACATGATGTAGACACATCTTTCTTCTCTATGATCACCACTTGTGATTGCACTTTCTCTTGCTTCTCAACTAGAGAAGAATGAGCTTTTCAAGCTTGGAGTGAGCAATCTCTAGCTTCTTATGGTCTACCTTTAGACTCTCATAAGATGCCCTCAACTCCATAAGTTCTTGCTCAAGGTTTTGTTTATCCTTGCGCAAGCCTGTTCTTTCTAGAGTCATTGAAAGCACCTTTGCAATCCTCAAGCATGACCCATAGTTCTTCTTTTGTGGTGTCATCATCATCATCACTCTCATCATCACTATCGGGTGTAGGTTGTACCTTGGTGGCCTTGGCCATGGAAGCAAGACGATGGAGCACCAAATGAAAGCTTCTCTTGAATGGCAATGCTTGCGTGCCCCTTCTTCTTCTTCTTCTTGGAATCATCGTCATCATCATCGCTTGAGGAAGATGAATCACTCTCCCAAGTTGCCACAGGGAGATTCACCCTTCTTCTTGTGATGGGAGGAGTCTTTCTCCTCCTTCTTCTTCTCTTGCTTCTTCCTCTCCTTCCTCATGGCATCTTCATCATCACTTGCATATGGGCACTTGGCAATGAGATGATCCTTGCAGGAAGCACTTCATGGGACGGTCCTTTAGACTTGGATGAGCTTCTCTTGCTCTTGGACCCGTACCCCTTCTTCATGAGCTTCCCATTCTCTTCACAAGGAGTGCCATTTGTTCACTCACTTCTTCTTCTTGCCCACTTGAGCTAGAGCATGGTTTCATCTTCACTTGATGACTCTTCTTTCTTCTTGCCACTTGCTCTTGGATGATGTGGCCTTGAATGCCCACGCTCTTATTGTCATCATCCTTCTTCTCATTCTCCTTCTTCTTCTTCTTCACCAACTCTTCCTTCTCAGCTGATCTTCTCTAAACTCATCATCGGCCATTATCTCTTGAAGAACTTGGTTGGGAGTTGGCTTCTCCTTCATTGTTGTCTTCACCATGACGGTCTTCAACATGTCAAATCTCTTGGAAGACACCTCATGAACTTGGTGGAAAATTGGAGTCCTTGATCTCTTCCCCCGAGTCCTTGAGCTCATTGACAATGACTTGGAGTCTATGGAACATCTCCCGGCACACTCTCATCCTCCTTCATTGAGAAGCTTGCAAACTTCTCTTGCAACATGTAGGCTCTTGCGGTCTTGACACTTTCGGTGCCTTCATAGCTTCTTCTGTCTTCCAAATGTCATGAGCCACCTCAAGGTTCTTGATGAGCTCCAAAGCTTTATCATCAAGTGCCTCATGGAAAGCTTACTCACGGCAATGTCATTTGCTTGTTGCTTCTTCTCTTCGGCCAGGTGTTGGCACCTTTCCTCAACACTAGCTCAAACTTTGTCTCCACTACTTTCCACCTCAAGATTGATTGATTTGAGATGACTCTTCATCTTGAGCTTCCATTTAGCATAGTCATCTCGAAATGATGGTACCTTCTTGGTGTTGTTGATATATACTTATAGCCATTGCTTCAAGTAGGATGTTAATCAACTCAAACAAATGGTGCCGCTCCGTCTACGTGATAGGTCACAATGGCTAGAGGGGAGTGAATAGCCTAATGAAATTTCTAGCAAGAACACTAGACAACCCGTTAGATAGCAAGGTGGCAAATGTGCAAAGCAAGTGCTTCGACTACTCTATGCAAACCATTCCTACCATGCAAGGCTACTCAATTCAATTGCACACACAACAACGGTGATCAAGCTACACAGCTGTGGAGGTTCACAGAAACCAACCAAGCAATTCTACCCACGGGATTTAAACTACACAAAGAGTGGTTCCCGAGCCGACCACAACAAGCAATACTACTTGCGGAAACTAAAGAAGATGATCGGAGATTATACGCGCGAAGAGTAGAAGATAGCCAATCACCTAGGAGCTCAATCACAAGCACAAGGAGGTCGAAGCCTCGGCAATCACAAATCAACACAATGATTTTTTACCGGTTCACTTGCTTCCCGGCAAGCTACTCCTCGTTGTGGCGTGCACTTGCTTGGTGAGTTGCCGCTCAATTGGCTCGGTGCCAAAGACCCCAATGGGGAGCCGCAATCTCCACACAAGACAAGGATCCACAAGCCACGAGCAATCCACTAGAGTATCCTTTCGCGAACTCCGGGGAAGGATCAAGAACCCCTCACAAGAACCGGTGTGGCCTCGAGACAATCACCAAGTCGAGCTCAGCCACCACCATTGCTCCAAGCGTCTACGGTGGCCGGGAATCACTTAGAAGAGTAATAAGAATCGCAGCCCGCTCGAAGAACAAGTGCCTCTAGATGCAACTCTCAATGCAAATCACTTGTCTTGCCACTCAAATCTCACAAGAGATGCTCAAGAATGAAAGAGATGAGTGGGGGAGTGTCTCTCTAGCTCAAAGGATGCACAAGTATGTGAAAATCGCCAAGAGAGCCTCCCTGACCGGCCAATGGTCTATTTATAGACCCCTCCACGAAACACGCGGTTGCGTATGACCCCTCGAGCGTGGAGCTCGAGCTCGAACGCGCCGGGCCAGCGTCCGCTGCCGACAGACGCGTCCGCGCTCTTCGGCAGCGCCCACGGCCAGCCCCGGCCGTTGGAGTTCGAGTTGCCACGTCACCGGTCGCCGGACGATGAACGAGTGATTATCCCGAGTCCAGCGCCGCGTCCGCCATGCGTCCGGTCGGACGACCAGCCGCGCCCGAGAAACGGCCCAGGCCAGAAACTTTTACGGTCGTGCGCCAGCCGCCAGGGCCGCGTCCGCCCCGCCGCGTCCGCTCTGCCCGCCCGGTCACTCGCCGTCACCCTGACCTTCGGTATGCCGGGCCAGCGTCCGTCCCTGCGGCACGTCGACATCCGCGTCCAGCGCCGCCCGAAGGCGATCACCTCTTGTTTGATCTTCGATGACGCGCCGTCGTTGATCCAATCACCCGAACCACTTGTCAAAGGTGCTAACTCCTCGGAAGTAAGATCACTTCTCAAGCACCGTTAGCGTATCTTCTCAAGATCCGTCGACAAGTGTTAGCTCTCTGAATTAGTCTCTCATGCATCATGCAAAGTCACAACTAGAGGCACTTAGGACCTTGAATGAACCGAGGAAACCCCTCTTGATAGTCGGTTATTGATCATCTGGTCACACTCGCTAAGTGTCTCGGCCACTAAACCGAGAAAGCCCTATCAGTATACCTTCGCCTTGGTCTCCACGGCGTTTGTTTCATCACGGAGCTTGATCACTTCACATGTCCACCATGTTGTCTTAGTGATCACCATGCTCCATCATCCACACATCACGTCTATGTGTCTATAGAGCAAAGCATTAGCAACGTTGAGTGTCATTAATTACAAAACCAAGCCAAGACTTTCAATACGTCTATGGCTCTGGCAGAGTCAAGCATGCCGTACGCCATGGTTAAGGCATTTTGACACATCAGCTTCTCTACCATAGTGTTTGCCATAGCTCGAGAGCACGAATGGCCCTTAATCTCGGCTCACGGCTCAGGCGCCATATTTGCACACACGACTTTCGCCGCACGGCGGTTCTGCGCGTCCTACGGCTCCTCGCACCAAGTCAAGCACGCCCATGCGCCATGGTTAAGGCGTTTTGACACCTCGGCCTCTCCACCACAGCATTTATTGTGGCTCGAGGACCCGAATGGCCCTTAACCATGGCTCCATGACTCTAGAATTGCCATATTTGCACACACGACTATGCTACCGCACACGGCCCGGTTCTGCGTGTCCTACGACTCTCGGCACTAGGTCAAGCACGACCGTATGCCATAGTTAAGGTGTTTTGATGCCTCACGGCCTCACCACCACAATGTTTGTCATCACCCGAGAGCACGACGGCCCTTAACCACGGCTCCATGACTCGAACTTCCATATTTGCACACACGGCTGTCTTTGCCGCACGGCCGGATCCTGTGCATCCTATGGCTCCGGCACCGGGTCAAGCATGCGCGTACGCCATGGTTAAGCCATTTTGATGCCTCTCTCCTCTCCACCATAGAGTTTTCCATCACCCAAGAGCCCGAAGGGCCCTTAACCACGGTTCCACGGCTCCAAAGCGCCATATTTGCACACACAACCATCTTTGCCGCATGGTCGGTTCCAACGCGTCCTATGGCTCCTGGCACTGAGTCAAGCATGCCGTACGCCATGGTTAAGGCATTTTGACACATCTGGCTTCTCTACCATAGTGTTTGCCATAGCTCGAGAGCACGAATGGCCCTTAACCTCGGCTCCACGGCTCCCGAGCTGCCATATTTGCACACACGACTTTTTGCTTTGTACGGCGGTTCCTAACGCGTCCTACGGCTCCTCGCACCAAGTCAAGCACGCCCATGCGCCATGGTTAAGGCATTTTGACACCTCGGCCTCTCCACCACAGCATTTATTGCGGCTCGAGGACCCGAATGGCCCTTAACCATGGCTCCACGGCTCTAGAAGCGCCATATTTGCACACACGACTATGCTACCACGGCCGGTTCTGCGTGTCCTACGGCTCTCGGCACTAGGTCAAGCACGACCGTATGCCATAGTTAAGGTGTTTTGATGCCTATGGCCTCACCACCACAATGTTTGTCATCACTTTCAGAGAGCCGACGGCCCTTAACCACGGCTCCATGACTCAGAACTTCCATATTTGCACACACCACTATGCTGCCGCAGCACGCGGATCTGTGCATCCTATGGCTCCGGCACCCCGGGTCAAGCATGCCCGTACGCCATGGTTAAGCCATTTTGATGCCTCTCTCCTCTCCACCATAGAGTTTTCCATCACCCAAGAGCCCGAAGGGCCCTTAACCATGGTTCCACGGCTCCAAAACTGCCATATTTGCACACACAACCATCTTTCTTGCGCATGTGGTCGGTTCCAAGCGTCCTATGGCTCACACGAGTCAAGCATGCCCGTACGCCATGGTTAAGGCATTTTGACATAGTGTTTGCCATATCGGCTTCTCTACCATAGTGTTTGCCATAGCTCGAGAACGGTTCCACGGCTCCAAGCTGAATGGCCCTTAACCTCGGCTCCACGGCATGGAAGCGCCATATTTGCACACACGACTTTTCTTTGCCGCACATGGTAGGTTCCTGCGCGTCCTACGGCTCCTCGCACCAAGTCAAGCACGCCCATGCGCCATGGTTAAGGCGTTTTGACACCTCTGGCCTCTCCACCACAGCATTTATTGCGGCTCGAGGACCCGAATGGCCCTTAACCATGGCTCCACGGCTCTAGAACTGCCATATTTGCACACACGACTATGCTGCCGCACGGCCCGGTTCTGCGTGTCCTCGGCTCTCGGCACTAGGTCAAGCACGGCCGTATGCCATAGTTAAGGTGTTTTGATGCCTCTGGCCTCACCACCACAATGTTTGTCATCACCAAGAGCCCAAACGGCCCTTAACCACAGCTCCATGACTCTAGAACTTCCATATTTGCACACACATGTTGTCTTTGCCGCACGCCCGGATCTGTGCATCCTATGGCTCCGACACCGGGTCAAGCATGCCGTACGCCATGGTTAAGCCATTTTGATGCCTCTCTCCTCTCCACCATAGAGTTTTCCATCACCCAAGAGCCCGAAGGGCCCTTAACCACGGTTCACGGCTCCAAAAGCGCCATATTTGCACACACAACCATCTTGCCGCATGGTCGGTTCCAACGCGTCCTATGGCTCTGAGCACGGAAGTCAAGCATGCCGTACGCCATGGTTAAGGCATTTTGACACATCGGCTTCTCTACCATAGTGTTTGCCATAGCTCGAGAGCACGAATGGCCCTTAACCTCGGCTCCACGGCTCCCGAAGCGCCATATTTGCACACACGACTTTCTTTGCCGCACGGCGGTTCCTGCGCGTCCTACGGCTCCTCGCACCAAGTCAAGCACGCCCATGCGCCATGGTTAAGGCGTTTTGACACCTCTGGCCTCTCCACCACAGCATTTATTGCGGCTCGAGGACCGAATGGCCCTTAACCATGGCTCCACGGCTCTAGAGCTGCCATATTTGCACACACGACTATGCTACCGCACGGCGGTTCTGCGTGTCCTCGGCTCTCGGCACTAGGTCAAGCACGACCGTATGCCATAGTTAAGGTGTTTTGATGCCTCTGGCCTCACCACCACAATGTTTGTCATCACTAGAGAGCACGGCCCTTAACCACAGCTCCATGACTCCAGAACTTCCATATTTGCACACGATTTGTCTTTGCCCTTGCACGGCGGATCTGTGCATCCTATGGCTCCCGGCAGGGTCAAGCATGCCGTACGCCATGGTTAAGCCATTTTGATGCCTCTCTCCTCTCCACCATAGAGTTTTCCATCACCCAAGAGCCCGAAGGGCCCATAACCCACGGTTCCACGGCTCCAAAGCGCCATATTTGCACACACAACCATCGCCGCATGGTCGGTTCAACGCGTCCTATGGCTCTGGGGTGAGAGTCAAGCATGCCCGTACGCCATGGTTAAGGCATTTTGACACATCTGGCTTCTCTACCATAGTGTTTGCCATAGCTCGAGAGCACGAATGGCCCTTAACCTCGGCTCACGGCTCCCGGAAGCGCCATATTTGCACACACGACTTTCTTTGCACACGGTTCCTGCGCGTCCTACGGCTCCTCGCACCAAGTCAAGCACGCCCATGCGCCATGGTTAAGGCGTTTTGACACCTCGGCCTCTCCACCACAGCATTTATTGCGGCTCGAGGACCGAATGGCCCTTAACCATGGCTCCACGGCTCTAGAGCTGCCATATTTGCACACACGACTATGCTACCGCACGGCCCGGTTCTGCGTGTCCTACGGCTCTCGGCACTAGGTCAAGCACGACCGTATGCCATAGTTAAGGTGTTTTGATGCCTCGGCCTCACCACCACAATGTTTGTCATCACCGAGAGCCGAACGGCCCTTAACCACGGCTCCATGACTCCGAACTTCCATATTTGCACACACCGACTGTCTTTGCCGCACGGCCGGATCTGTGCATCCTATGGCTCCGGCACCGGGTCAAGCATGCCGTACGCCATGGTTAAGCCATTTTGATGCCTCTCTCCTCTCCACCATAGAGTTTTCCATCACCCAAGAGCCCGAAGGGCCCTTAACCACGGTTCCACGGCTCCAAAAGCTGCCATATTTGCACACACAACCATGCTGCCGCATGGTCGGTTCCAACGCGTCCTATGGCTCTGGCACGAGTCAAGCATGCCGTACGCCATGGTTAAGGCATTTTGACACATCGGCTTCTCTACCATAGTGTTTGCCATAGCTCGAGAGCTGAATGGCCCTTAACCTCGGCTCCACGGCTCCGAAGCGCCATATTTGCACACACGACTTTTCTTTGCCCCACGGCGGTTCCTGCGCGTCCTACGGCTCCTCGCACCAAGTCAAGCACGCCCATGCGCCATGGTTAAGGCATTTTGACACCTCGGCCTCTCCACCACAGCATTTATTGCGGCTCGAGGACCGAATGGCCCTTAACCATGGCTCACGGCTCTAGAACTGCCATATTTGCACACACGACTATGCTACCCCACGGCCGGTTCTGCGTGTCCTACGGCTCTCGGCACTAGGTCAAGCACGACCGTATGCCATAGTTAAGGTGTTTTGATGCCTCGGCCTCACCACCACAATGTTTGTCATCACCGAGAGCCCGAACGGCCCTTAACCACGGCTCCATGACTCCAGAACTTCCATATTTGCACACACACTGTGCTTTGCCGCACGGCGGATCTGTGCATCCTATGGCTCCGGCACCGGGTCAAGCATGCCGTACGCCATGGTTAAGCCATTTTGATGCCTCTCTCCTCTCCACCATAGAGTTTTCCATCACCCAAGAGCCGAAGGGCCCTTAACCACGGTTCCACGGCTCCAAAACTGCCATATTTGCACACACAACCATCTTTGCCGCATGGTCGGTTCCAACGCGTCCTATGGCTCGGCACGAGTCAAGCATGCCGTACGCCATGGTTAAGGCATTTTGACACATCGGCTTCTCTACCATAGTGTTTGCCATAGCTCGAGCTGAATGGCCCTTAACCTCGGCTCCACGGCTCCCGGAAGCGCCATATTTGCACACACGACTTTCTTGCCGCACGGCGGTTCTGCGCGTCCTACGGCTCCTCGCACCAAGTCAAGCACGCCCATGCGCCATGGTTAAGGCGTTTTGACACCTCGGCCTCTCCACCACAGCATTTATTGCGGCTCGAGGACCGAATGGCCCTTAACCATGGCTCCACGGCTCTAGAGCGCCATATTTGCACACACGACTATGCTACCGCACGGTAGGTTCTGCGTGTCCTACAGCTCTCGGCACTAGGTCAAGCACGACCGTATGCCATAGTTAAGGTGTTTTGATGCCTCTGGCCTCACCACCACAATGTTTGTCATCACTCGAGAGCCCGAACGGCCCTTAACCACAGCTCCATGACTCCAGAACTTCCATATTTGCACACATTGTCTTTTGCCGCGAGTGGGATCTGTGCATCCTATGGCTCCGGCAACGGGTCAAGCATGCCGTACGCCATGGTTAAGCCATTTTGATGCCTCTCTCCTCTCCACCATAGAGTTTTCCATCACCCAAGAGCCCGAAGGGCCCTTAACCATGGTTCCACGGCTCCAAAACGCCATATTTGCACACACAACCATGCCGCATGGTCGGTTCAACGCGTCCTATGGCTCTGGCACAGAGTCAAGCATGCCCGTACGCCATGGTTAAGGCATTTTGACACATCTGGCTTCTCTACCATAGTGTTTGCCATAGCTCGAGAGCTGAATGGCCCTTAACCTCGGCTCCACGGCTCCCGAAGCGCCATATTTGCACACACGACTTTCTTTGCCGCCACGGCGGTTCCTGCGCGTCCTACGGCTCCTCGCACCAAGTCAAGCACGCCCATGCGCCATGGTTAAGGCGTTTTGACACCTCGGCCTCTCCACCACAGCATTTATTGCGGCTCGAGGACCGAATGGCCCTTAACCATGGCTCCACGGCTCTAGAAGCTGCCATATTTGCACACACGACTATGCTACCGCACGGCCCGGTTCTGCGTGTCCTACGGCTCTCGGCACTAGGTCAAGCACGGCCGTATGCCATAGTTAAGGTGTTTTGATGCCTCGGCCTCACCACCACAATGTTTGTCATCACAGAGAGCCCGAACGGCCCTTAACCACAGCTCCATGACTCGGAGAACTTCCATATTTGCACACACGGCTTGTCTTTGCCGCAATGCGGATCTGTGCATCCTATGGCTCCGACACCGGGTCAAGCATGCCGTACGCCATGGTTAAGCCATTTTGATGCCTCTCTCCTCTCCACCATAGAGTTTTCCATCACCCAAGAGCCCGAAGGGCCCTTAACCACGGTTCCACGGCTCCAAAGCGCCATATTTGCACACACAACCATCTTTGCCGCATGGTCGGTTCCAACGCGTCCTATGGCTCTGACACCACGAGTCAAGCATGCCGTACGCCATGGTTAAGGCATTTTGACACATCGGCTTCTCTACCATAGTGTTTGCCATAGCTCGAGAGCCTGAATGGCCCTTAACCTCGGCTCCACGGCTCGAGCGCCATATTTGCACACACGACTTTCTTTAACGGCCGGTTCTGCGCGTCCTACGGCTCCTCGCACCAAGTCAAGCACGCCCATGCGCCATGGTTAAGGCGTTTTGACACCTCTGGCCTCTCCACCACAGCATTTATTGCGGCTCGAGGACCCGAATGGCCCTTAACCATGGCTCCACGGCTCTAGAGCGCCATATTTGCACACACGACTATGCTACCGCACGGCCGGTTCTGCGTGTCCTACGGCTCTCGGCACTAGGTCAAGCACGACCGTATGCCATAGTTAAGGTGTTTTGATGCCTCTGGCCTCACCACCACAATGTTTGTCATCACCGAGAGCCCGAACGGCCCTTAACCACAGCTCCATGACTCCGAGAACTTCCATATTTGCACACACGGCTTGTCTTTGCCGCACGGCGGATCTGTGCATCCTATGGCTCCGGCACCGGGTCAAGCATGCCGTACGCCATGGTTAAGCCATTTTGATGCCTCTCTCCTCTCCACCATAGAGTTTTCCATCACCCAAGAGCCCGAAGGGCCCTTAACCACGGTTCACGGCTCCAAAAGCGCCATATTTGCACACACAACCATCTTTGCCGCATGGTCGGTTCGCGTCCTATGGCTCACGGCACGAGTCAAGCATGCCCGTACGCCATGGTTAAGGCATTTTGACACATCGGCTTCTCTACCATAGTGTTTGCCATAGCTCGAGAGCACGAATGGCCCTTAACCTCGGCTCCACGGCTCCCGAAGCGCCATATTTGCACACACGACTTTCTTTGCCCGCACGGCCGGTTCTGCGCGTCCTACGGCTCCTCGCACCAAGTCAAGCACGCCCATGCGCCATGGTTAAGGCATTTTGACACCCTCGGCCTCTCCACCACAGCATTTATTGCGGCTCGAGGACCCGAATGGCCCTTAACCATGGCTCCACGGCTCTAGAAGCGCCATATTTGCACACACGACTATGCTACCGCACTGGTAGGTTCTGCGTGTCCTACGGCTCTCGGCACTAGGTCAAGCACGGCCGTATGCCATAGTTAAGGTGTTTTGATGCCTCGGCCTCACCACCACAATGTTTGTCATCACCCGAGAGCCCGAACGGCCCTTAACCACGGCTCCATGACTCGAACTTCCATATTTGCACACTGGCTTGTCTTTGCCGGCCGGATCCTGTGCATCCTATGGCTCCGGCACCGGGTCAAGCATGCCGTACGCCATGGTTAAGCCATTTTGATGCCTCTCTCCTCTCCACCATAGAGTTTTCCATCACCCAAGAGCCCGAAGGGCCCTTAACCACGGTTCCACGGCTCCAAAGCGCCATATTTGCACACACAACCATCTTTGCCGCATGGTCGGTTCGCGTCCTATGGCTCGGCACGAGTCAAGCATGCCCGTACGCCATGGTTAAGGCATTTTGACACATCTGGCTTCTCTACCATAGTGTTTGCCATAGCTCGAGAGCACGAATGGCCCTTAACCTCGGCTCCACGGCTCGAAGCGCCATATTTGCACACACGACTTTCTTTGCCGCACGGCCCGGTTCCTGCGCGTCCTACGGCTCCTCGCACCAAGTCAAGCACGCCCATGCGCCATGGTTAAGGCGTTTTGACACCTCTGGCCTCTCCACCACAGCATTTATTGCGGCTCGAGGACCCGAATGGCCCTTAACCATGGCTCGGCTCTAGAGGCGCCATATTTGCACACACGACTATGCTACCGCCTGACCCGGTTCTGCGTGTCCTACGGCTCTCGGCACTAGGTCAAGCACGACCGTATGCCATAGTTAAGGTGTTTTGATGCCTCGGCCTCACCACCACAATGTTTGTCATCACCGAGAGCCCGAACGGCCCTTAACCCACGGCTCCATGACTCCGAACTTCCATATTTGCACACCGATTGTGCTGCCGCACGGCCGGATCTGTGCATCCTATGGCTCCGGCACCGGGTCAAGCATGCCCGTACGCCATGGTTAAGCCATTTTGATGCCTCTCTCCTCTCCACCATAGAGTTTTCCATCACCCAAGAGCCCGAAGGGCCCTTAACCACGGTTCCACGGCTCCAAAAGCGCCATATTTGCACACACAACCATCTTTGCCGCATAATTCGGTTCAACGCGTCCTATGGCTCTGGCACGAGAGTCAAGCATGCCGTACGCCATGGTTAAGGCATTTTGACACATCGGCTTCTCTACCATAGTGTTTGCCATAGCTCGAGCACTGAATGGCCCTTAACCTCGGCTCCACGGCTCCCGAGCGCCATATTTGCACACACGACTTTTCTTTGCCGCACGGCGGTTCTGCGCGTCCTACGGCTCCTCGCACCAAGTCAAGCACGCCCATGCGCCATGGTTAAGGCGTTTTGACACCTCGGCCTCTCCACCACAGCATTTATTGCGGCTCGAGGACCGAATGGCCCTTAACCATGGCTCCACGGCTCTAGAAGCTGCCATATTTGCACACACGACTATGCTACCGCACGGCCCGGTTCTGCGTGTCCTACGGCTCTCGGCACTAGGTCAAGCACGACCGTATGCCATAGTTAAGGTGTTTTGATGCCTCGGCCTCACCACCACAATGTTTGTCATCACCGAGAGCCCGACGGCCCTTAACCATAGCTCCATGACTCGAGAACTTCCATATTTGCACACACGGCCATGTCTTGCCGCACGGCCGGATCTGTGCATCCTATGGCTCCGGCACCGGGTCAAGCATGCCGTACGCCATGGTTAAGCCATTTTGATGCCTCTCTCCTCTCCACCATAGAGTTTTCCATCACCCAAGAGCCCGAAGGGCCCTTAACCACGGTTCCACGGCTCCAAAAGCGCCATATTTGCACACACAACCATCTTTGCCGCATGGTCGGTTCAACGCGTCCTATGGCTCTGGCACTGAGAGTCAAGCATGCCGTACGCCATGGTTAAGGCATTTTGACACATCTGGCTTCTCTACCATAGTGTTTGCCATAGCTCGAGAGCCCTGAATGGCCCTTAACCTCGGCTCCACGGCTCGAAGCGCCATATTTGCACACACGACTTTCGCCGCCGCACGGCGGTTCTGCGCGTCCTACGGCTCCTCGCACCAAGTCAAGCACGCCCATGCGCCATGGTTAAGGCGTTTTGACACCTCGGCCTCTCCACCACAGCATTTATTGCGGCTCGAGGACCCGAATGGCCCTTAACCATGGCTCACGGCTCTAGAGCTGCCATATTTGCACACACGACTATGCTACCGCACGGTAGGTTCTGCGTGTCCTACGACTCTCGGCACTAAGTCAAGCACGCCCGTATGCCATAGTTAAGGTGTTTTGACGCCTCTGGCCTCACCACCACAATGTTTGTCATCACCCGAGAGCCCGAACGGCCCTTAACCACGGCTCCACGACTCCAGAACTTCCATATTTGCACACACGGCTTGTCTTTGCCGCCCGGATCTGTGCATCCTATGGCTCCGGCACCGGGTCAAGCATGCCGTACGCCATGGTTAAGCCATTTTGATGCCTCTCTCCTCTCCACCATAGAGTTTTCCATCACCCAAGAGCCGAAGGGCCCTTAACCACGGTTCCACGGCTCCAAAGCGCCATATTTGCACACACAACCATCTTTGCCGCATGGTCGGTTCCAACGCGTCCTATGGCTCTGGCACGAGTCAAGCATGCCGTACGCCATGGTTAAGGCATTTTGACACATCGGCTTCTCTACCATAGTGTTTGCCATAGCTCGAGAGCCTGAATGGCCCTTAACCTCGGCTCCCGGCTCGAGCGCCATATTTGCACACACGACTTTCTTTGCCCGCACGGCGGTTCTGCGCGTCCTACGGCTCCTCGCACCAAGTCAAGCACGCCCATGCGCCATGGTTAAGGCGTTTTTGACACCTCTGGCCTCTCCACCACAGCATTTATTGTGGCTCGAGGACCGAATGGCCCTTAACCATGGCTCCACAGCTCTAGAGCTGCCATATTTGCACACACGACTATGCTACCGCAGTCCGGTTCTGCGTGTCCTACGGCTCTCGGCACTAGGTCAAGCACGACCGTATGCCATAGTTAAGGTGTTTTGATGCCTCGGCCTCACCACCACAATGTTTGTCATCACCCGAGAGCCCGAACGGCCCTTAACCACGGCTCCATGACTCCGAGAACTTCCATATTTGCACACCATTTGTCTTTGCCCGCATGCGGCCCGGATCTGTGCATCCTATGGCTCCGGCACCCGGGTCAAGCATGCCCGTACGCCATGGTTAAGCCATTTTGATGCCTCTCTCCTCTCCACCATAGAGTTTTCCATCACCCAAGAGCCGAAGGGCCCTTAACCACGGTTCCACGGCTCCAAAAGCGCCATATTTGCACACACAACCATCTTTGCCGCATGGTCGGTTCAACGCGTCCTATGGCTCCTGGCACGAGTCAAGCATGCCGTACGCCATGGTTAAGGCATTTTGACACATCGGCTTCTCTACCATAGTGTTTGCCATAGCTCGAGAGCCTGAATGGCCCTTAACCTCGGCTCCACGGCTCCCGGAGCGCCATATTTGCACACACGACTTTTCTTTGCCGCACGGCGGTTCTGCGCGTCCTACGGCTCCTCGCACCAAGTCAAGCACGCCCATGCGCCATGGTTAAGGCGTTTTGACACCTCGGCCTCTCCACCACAGCATTTATTGCGGCTCGAGGACCCGAATGGCCCTTAACCATGGCTCCGGCTCTAGAGCGCCATATTTGCACACACGACTATGCTACCGCACGGCCCGGTTCTGCGTGTCCTACGGCTCTCGGCACTAGGTCAAGCACGGCCGTATGCCATAGTTAAGGTGTTTTGATGCCTCGGCCTCACCACCACAATGTTTGTCATCACCCGAGAGCCCGAACGGCCCTTAACCACAGCTCCATGACTCCAGAACTTCCATATTTGCACACCTGTTGTCTTTGCCGCACGGCCGGATCCTGTGCATCCTATGGCTCCGGCACCGGGTCAAGCATGCCGTACGCCATGGTTAAGCCATTTTGATGCCTCTCTCCTCTCCACCATAGAGTTTTCCATCACCCAAGAGCCCGAAGGGCCCTTAACCACGGTTCCACGGCTCCAAAGCGCCATATTTGCACACACAACCATCTTTGCCGCATGGTCGGTTCAACGCGTCCTATGGCTCTGGCACGAGAGTCAAGCATGCCGTACGCCATGGTTAAGGCATTTTGACACATCTGGCTTCTCTACCATAGTGTTTGCCATAGCTCGAGAGCACGAATGGCCCTTAACCTCGGCTCCACGGCTCGAGCGCCATATTTGCACACACGACTTTCTTTGCCGCACGGACCCGGTTCCTGCGCGTCCTACGGCTCCTCGCACCAAGTCAAGCACGCCCATGCGCCATGGTTAAGGCGTTTTGACACCTCGGCCTCTCCACCACAGCATTTATTGTGGCTCGAGGACCCGAATGGCCCTTAACCATGGCTCCGGCTCTAGAGCGCCATATTTGCACACACGACTATGCTACCGCACGGCCGGTTCCCTGCGTGTCCTACGGCTCTCGGCACTAGGTCAAGCACGACCGTATGCCATAGTTAAGGTGTTTTGATGCCTCGGCCTCACCACCACAATGTTTGTCATCACCCGAGAGCCGACGGCCCTTAACCACAGCTCCATGACTCAGAACTTCCATATTTGCACACACGATTGTCTTTGCCACACGGCGGATCTGTGCATCCTATGGCTCCGGCACCGGGTCAAGCATGCCCGTACGCCATGGTTAAGCCATTTTGATGCCTCTCTCCTCTCCACCATAGAGTTTTCCATCACCCAAGAGCCCGAAGGGCCCTTAACCACGGTTCCACGGCTCCAAAAGCGCCATATTTGCACACACAACCATCTTTGCCGCATGGTCGGTTCTGCGTCCTATGGCTCTGGCACGAAGTCAAGCATGCCGTACGCCATGGTTAAGGCATTTTGACACATTGGCTTCTCTACCATAGTGTTTGCCATAGCTCGAGAGCACGAATGGCCCTTAACCTCGGCTCCACGGCTCCCGAGCGCCATATTTGCACACACGACTTTTCTTTGCCCCGCCGGCCCGGTTCTGCGCGTCCTACGGCTCCTCGCACCAAGTCAAGCACGCCCATGCGCCATGGTTAAGGCGTTTTGACACCTCTGGCCTCTCCACCACAGCATTTATTGCGGCTCGAGGACCGAATGGCCCTTAACCATGGCTCCACGGCTCTAGAGCGCCATATTTGCACACACGACTATGCTACCGCCTGGTAGGTTCTGCGTGTCCTACGGCTCTCGGCACTAGGTCAAGCACGACCGTATGCCATAGTTAAGGTGTTTTGATGCCTCGGCCTCACCACCACAATGTTTGTCATCCGAGAGCCGAACGGCCCTTAACCACGGCTCCATGACTCCAGAACTTCCATATTTGCACACACGGCGTCTTTGCTGCCGCACGGCCGGATCTGTGCATCCTATGGCTCCGACACCGGGTCAAGCATGCCGTACGCCATGGTTAAGCCATTTTGATGCCTCTCTCTCCTCTCCACCATCGAGTTTTCCATCACCCAAGAGCCCGAAGGGCCCTTAACCACGGTTCCACGGCTCCAAAAGCTGCCATATTTGCACACACAACCATCTTTAGCATGGTCGGTTCAACGCGTCCTATGGCTCTGGCACGAGTCAAGCATGCCCGTACGCCATGGTTAAGGCATTTTGACACATCGGCTTCTCTACCATAGTGTTTGCCATAGCTCGAGAGCTGAATGGCCCTTAACCTCGGCTCCACGGCTCGGAAGCTGCCATATTTGCACACACGACTTTCTTTGCCTTGCTTGCCGGTTCCTGCGCGTCCTACGGCTCCTCGCACCAAGTCAAGCACGCCCATGCGCCATGGT
Organism: Themeda triandra; assembly: GCA_018135685.1. NCBI lineage: Eukaryota > Viridiplantae > Streptophyta > Magnoliopsida > Poales > Poaceae > Themeda > Themeda triandra. The sequence continues at coordinate 77,795 of JAENPR010002004.1, forward strand.
TAAGGCGTTTTGACACCTCTGGCCTCTCCACCACAGCATTTATTGCGGCTCGAGGACCCGAATGGCCCTTAACCATGGCTCCACGGCTCTAGAAGCGCCATATTTGCACACACGACTATGCTACCGCCGGTAGGTTCTGCGTGTCCTACGGCTCTCGGCACTAGGTCAAGCACGACCGTATGCCATAGTTAAGGTGTTTTGATGCCTCTGGCCTCACCACCACAATGTTTGTCATCACCCGAGAGCCGAACGGCCCTTAACCATAGCTCCATGACTCGAGAACTTCCATATTTGCACACACGTATTTTGTCTTTGTCCCGCCGCGGATCTGTGCATCCTATGGCTCCGACACCGGGTCAAGCATGCCGTACGCCATGGTTAAGCCATTTTGATGCCTCTCTCCTCTCCACCATAGAGTTTTCCATCACCCAAGAGCCCGAAGGGCCCTTAACCACGGTTCCACGGCTCCAAAGCGCCATATTTGCACACACAACCATCTTTGCCGCATGGTCGGTTCAACGCGTCCTATGGCTCGGCACTGAGAGTCAAGCATGCCGTACGCCATGGTTAAGGCATTTTGACACATCGGCTTCTCTACCATAGTGTTTGCCATAGCTCGAGAGCCTGAATGGCCCTTAACCTCGGCTCCACGGCTCGAGCGCCATATTTGCACACACGACTTTCTTTGCACGCATGCGGTTCCTGCGCGTCCTACGGCTCCTCGCACCAAGTCAAGCACGCCCATGCGCCATGGTTAAGGCGTTTTGACACCTCTGGCCTCTCCACCACAGCATTTATTGCGGCTCGAGGACCCGAATGGCCCTTAACCATGGCTCCACGGCTCTAGAAGCGCCATATTTGCACACACGACTATGCTACGCACGTAGGTTCTGCGTGTCCTACGGCTCTCGGCACTAGGTCAAGCACGGACCGTATGCCATAGTTAAGGTGTTTTGATGCCTCTGGCCTCACCACCACAATGTTTGTCATCACCCGAGCTGAACGGCCCTTAACCACAGCTCCATGACTCAGAACTTCCATATTTGCACACATGGTTGTCTGCCGCACGGCAATAGGATCTGTGCATCCTATGGCTCCGGCAGGTCAAGCATGCCGTACGCCATGGTTAAGCCATTTTGATGCCTCTCTCCTCTCCACCATAGAGTTTTCCATCACCCAAGAGCGAAGGGCCCTTAAGCCATGGTTCCACGGCTCCAAAGCTGCCATATTTGCACACACAACCATCTGCCGCATGGTCGGTTCCAACGCGTCCTATGGCTCTGGCACGAGTCAAGCATGCCGTACGCCATGGTTAAGGCATTTTGACACATCGGCTTCTCTACCATAGTGTTTGCCATAGCTCAAGAGCTGAATGGCCCTTAACCTCGGCTCCACGGCTCGAGCTGCCATATTTGCACACACGACTTTCTTGCCCGCACGGCCCGGTTCTGCGCGTCCTACGGCTCCTCGCACCAAGTCAAGCACGCCCATGCGCCATGGTTAAGGCGTTTTGACACCTCGGCCTCTCCACCACAGCATTTATTGCGGCTCGAGGACCCGAATGGCCCTTAACCATGGCTCCATGGCTCTAGAAGCTGCCATATTTGCACACACGACTATGCTACCGCACGGCCGGTTCTGCGTGTCCTACGCTCTCGGCACTAGGTCAAGCACGACCGTATGCCATAGTTAAGGTGTTTTGATGCCTCGGCCTCACCACCACAATGTTTGTCATCACCGAGAGCCCGACGGCCCTTAACCACAGCTCCATGACTCGAGAACTTCCATATTTGCACACACGGCGTCTGCCCTTGCCGGCCGGATCTGTGCATCCTATGGCTCCGGCGGGTCAAGCATGCCCGTCGCCATGGTTAAGCCATTTTGATGCCTCTCTCCTCTCCACCATAGAGTTTTCCATCACCAAGAGCCCGAAGGGCCCTTAACCACGGTTCCACGGCTCCAAAACTGCCATATTTGCACACACAACCATCTTTGCCGCATGGTCGGTTCTGCGTCCTATGGCTCTGGCACGAGTCAAGCATGCCGTACGCCATGGTTAAGGCATTTTGACACATCGGCTTCTCTACCATAGTGTTTGCCATAGCTCGAGAGCACGAATGGCCCTTAACCTCGGCTCCACGGCTCCGAGCGCCATATTTGCACACACGACTTTTCTTTGCCCGCACGGCGGTTCCTGCGCGTCCTACGGCTCCTCGCACCAAGTCAAGCACGCCCATGCGCCATGGTTAAGGTATTTTGACACCTCGGCCTCTCCACCACAGCATTTATTGCGGCTCGAGGACCGAATGGCCCTTAACCATGGCTCCACGGCTCTAGAAGCGCCATATTTGCACACACGACTATGCTCTTGCCTGGCCGGTTCCTGCGTGTCCTCGGCTCTCGGCACTAGGTCAAGCACGGCCGTATGCCATAGTTAAGGTGTTTTGATGCCTCGGCCTCACCACCACAATGTTTGTCATCACCTAGAGAGCCCGAACGGCCCTTAACCATAGCTCCATGACTCAGAACTTCCATATTTGCACACGGCCATGTCTTTGCCCGCACGGCGGATCTGTGCATCCTATGGCTCCGGCACCGGGTCAAGCATGCCGTACGCCATGGTTAAGCCATTTTGATGCCTCTCTCCTCTCCACCATAGAGTTTTCCATCACCCAAGAGCCCGAAGGGCCCTTAACCACGGTTCCACGGCTCCAAAACTGCCATATTTGCACACACAACCATCTGCCGCATGGTCGGTTCAACGCGTCCTATGGCTCTGGCACGAAGTCAAGCATGCCGTACGCCATGGTTAAGGCATTTTGACACATCGGCTTCTCTACCATAGTGTTTGCCATAGCTCGAGAGCCTGAATGGCCCTTAACCTCGGCTCCACGGCTCGAGCGCCATATTTGCACACACGACTTTTCTTTGCCCGCACGGCGGTTCCTGCGCGTCCTACGGCTCCTCGCACCAAGTCAAGCACGCCCATGCGCCATGGTTAAGGCGTTTTGACACCTCTGGCCCTCTCCACCACAGCATTTATTGCGGCTCGAGGACCGAATGGCCCTTAACCATGGCTCCACGGCTCTAGAGCGCCATATTTGCACACACGACTATGCTACCGCACGGCCGGTTCTGCGTGTCCTACGGCTCTCGGCACTAGGTCAAGCACGACCGTATGCCATAGTTAAGGTGTTTTGATGCCTCGGCCTCACCACCACAATGTTTGTCATCACCCGAGAGCCCGAACGGCCCTTAACCACAGCTCCATGACTCCAGAACTTCCATATTTGCACACACGACTGTCTTTGCCGCACGGACGGATCTGTGCATCCTATGGCTCCGCACCAGGGTCAAGCATGCCCGTACGCCATGGTTAAGCCATTTTGATGCCTCTCTCCTCTCCACCATAGAGTTTTCCATCACCCAAGAGCCGAAGGGCCCATAACCACGGTTCCACGGCTCCAAAAGCGCCATATTTGCACACACAACCATCTGCCGCATGGTCGGTTCCAACGCGTCCTATGGCTCTGGCACAGAGTCAAGCATGCCGTACGCCATGGTTAAGGCATTTTGACACATCGGCTTCTCTACCATAGTGTTTGCCATAGCTCGAGAGCCTGAATGGCCCTTAACCTCGGCTCCACGGCTCCAGAACTGCCATATTTGCACACATGACTTTGCTACCGCACGGCCGGTTCCTGCGCGTCCTACGGCTCCTCGCACCAAGTCAAGCACGCCCATGCGCCATGGTTAAGGCGTTTTGACACCTCTGGCCTCTCCACCACAGCATTTATTGCGGCTCGAGGACCCGAATGGCCCTTAACCATGGCTCCACAGCTCTAGAACTGCCATATTTGCACACACGACTATGCGCACTTGCCAGGTTCTGCGTGTCCTCCTGCTCTCGGCACTAGGTCAAGCACGACCGTATGCCATAGTTAAGGTGTTTTGATGCCTCTGGCCTCACCACCACAATGTTTGTCATCACCCGAGAGCCCGAACGGCCCTTAACCACGGCTCCATGACTCCAGAACTTCCATATTTGCACACACGACTGTGCTGCCCGCCGGTCGGATCTGTGCATCTATGGCTCCCGGCACCGGGTCAAGCATACCCGTACGCCATGGTTAAGCCATTTTGATGCCTCTCTCCTCTCCACCATAGAGTTTTCCATCACCCAAGAGCCCGAAGGGCCCTTAACTATGATTCCACGGCTCCAAAGCGCCATATTTGCACACACAACCATCTGCCGCATGGTCGGTTCACGCGTCCTATGGCTCCGGCACGGAGTCAAGCATGCCGTACGCCATGGTTAAGGCATTTTGACACATCGGCTTCTCTACCATAGTGTTTGCCATAGCTCGAAGCTGAATGGCCCTTAACCTCGGCTCACGGCTCCCGAAGCGCCATATTTGCACACACGACTTTCTTTGCCCCGCACGGGCCGGTTCTGCGCGTCCTACGGCTCCTCGCACCAAGTCAAGCACGCCCATGCGCCATGGTTAAGGCGTTTTGACACCTCTGGCCTCTCCACCACAGCATTTATTGCGGCTCGAGGACCCGAATGGCCCTTAACCATGGCTCACAGCTCTAGAAGCGCCATATTTGCACACACGACTATGCTACCGCGGTAGGTTCCTGCGCGTCCTACGGCTCCTCGCACCAAGTCAAGCACGACCGTATGCCATAGTTAAGGTGTTTTGATGCCTCTGGCCTCACCACCACAATGTTTGTCATCACCCGAGAGCGAACGGCCCATAACCACAGCTCCATGACTCGAACTTCCATATTTGCACACACGTCTATTTGCCGCACGGCCGGATCTGTGCATCCTATGGCTCCCGACACAAGGTCAAGCATGCCGTACGCCATGGTTAAGCCATTTTGATGCCTCTCTCCTCTCCACCATAGAGTTTTCCATCACCCAAGAGCCCGAAGGGCCCTTAACCCACGGTTCCACGGCTCCAAAACTGCCATATTTGCACACACAACCATTTGCCGCATGGTCGGTTCCAACGCGTCCTATGGCTCCGGCACATAGAGTCAAGCATGCCGTACGCCATGGTTAAGGCATTTTGACACATCTGGCTTCTCTACCATAGTGTTTGCCATAGCTCGAGGCTTTGCTGAATGGCCCTTAACCTCGGCTCCACGGCTCGGAGAGCGCCATATTTGCACACACGACTTTCGCCGCACGGCCCGGTTCTGCGCGTCCTCGGCTCCTCGCACCAAGTCAAGCACGCCCATGCGCCATGGTTAAGGCGTTTTGACACCTCCTGGCCTCTCCACCATAGCATTTATTGTGGCTCGAGGACCCGAATGGCCCTTAACCATGGCTCCACAGCTCTAGAGCGCCATATTTGCACACACGACTATGCTACCGCCGGCCGGTTCTGCGTGTCCTACGGCTCTCGGCACTAGGTCAAGCACGACCGTATGCTATAGTTAAGGTGTTTTGATGCCTCTAGCTCCCACCACCACAATGTTTGTCATCACCCGAGAGCCCGAACGGCCCTTAACCATAGCTCCATGACTCCAAGAACTTCCATATTTGCACACACGGCTTGTCTTTGCCCCGCAGGTCCGGATCTGTGCATCCTATGGCTCCGGCACGGGTCAAGCATCTCCGTACGCCATGGTTAAGCCATTTTGATGCCTCTCCTCTCCACCATAGAGTTTTCCATCACCCGAGCCGAAAGGGCCATAACCCACGGTTCCACGGCTCCAAAGCGCCATATTTGCACACACAACCATGCCGCATGGTCGGTTCCAACGTCCTATGGCTCTGGCACTTGAGACAAGCATGCCGTACGCCATGGTTAAGGCATTTTGACACATCCGGCTTCTCTACCATAGTGTTTGCCATAGCTCGAGAGCTGAATGGCCCATAACCTCGGCTCCACGGCTCCCGGAAGCGCCATATTTGCACACACGACTTTCTTTGCCCCGCACGGCCCGGTTCTGGCGTCCTATGGCTCCTCGCGCCCAAGTCAAGCACGCCCATGCGCCATGGTTAAGGCGTTTTGCACACCTCGGCCTCTCCACCACGGCATTTATTGCGGCTTGAGGACCGAATGGCCCTTAACCATGGCTCCACGGCTCTAGAAGCTGCCATATTTGCACACCGACTATGCTGCGCCGGCGGTTCCTGCGTGTCCTCTCGGCTCTCGGCACTAGGTCAAGCACGACCGTATGCCATAGTTAAGGTGTTTTGATGCCTCGGCCACCACCACAATGTTTGTCATCACCCGAGAGCCCGAACGGCCCTTAACCCAGCTCCATGACTCCGGAACTTCCATATTTGCACAC
>JAENPR010002888.1:0-36541 GCA_018135685.1 Themeda triandra
AAATATACGAGTATGCGGAATTATATATGCGTGTGATTCTGAGGAGCACCTAATTTCACCATTAAAATATTCAGTAGAGTGAAATTATGCACGCACCCGTCCCCTACAGTGGCCAAGCACGGGCTTTTATATCTATAAAAGGGATAACTTGATTGCTGTTTTACAACACCAATCATTCGGGCGTGGAAGACCCATACCATACCCTACTGAATAATTTCGCTGAATTAAAGCCCCCTGAGGGATAACGGAACTGGCACCGTCCAAATGTTGCAGCGCTCTTGATTGCCTGTTTTACAACTCCAATCATTCGGGCGTGGAAGACCCATACCATACCCTACCGAATAATTTATTTGAATTAAAGCCCCCGAAGACAAGACAATATGAAGACATTTAATAAAATATTCGGAAAGTCACTTTCGGTCAACAAGGACCGTTATCCCTCGATGAAATTGTGACGATGGCAAGTCGCCATCGGCAACAAAGAATGCCATATAATTGAAGACGCCAAAGACCGTCCAAATTGCAAGTGCATGATAAACTCGAAGGACGATCGGCCGCCTGAAGGACGCTCTGAAGATAATCACAAGGACGCTCCAGAGATCTCCCTCAGCTCTATAAAACGGGAAGGCAGGCGCATGCATTCAGGATCCGCTCTCGGACCCAGAAGATCCGCCCTCAGACCCGCAACCACCGCCTGATCACCAGACATGCAAGATAAACCATGAAGACCACCGCCCCGCCCCTCCGAGCCGCTCCACCATACCTAATAGCAAGAGCACTCCACTACCCCGTACAATACCAACCCTTGTAAATTAGAGAATAAGGAAGGTCACGGACTTCCGTGCTTGTAAGGTAAACTAAGGTTTGTACTAGTGCTTGGGGTTTCCCGAAAGGGAAAGCCGTATGTAAGCTTTTTTTTGTTTTAATGAAGTAGTTTGAAGCTTTGAGCATCCCCGCTTTCCTATGGCCATCCAAGTAGGTTTGAGTCTATTCTAGGGACCCTATAGGAGAAGCCTACGTGCGTATTGTTCTTGTATTGTTCCCGTGTCAGCCCCGTGTTGTGTGGCGTTTTTAGAGGAACTCCGAAAGAACTCGAGTCACGTAGAAGTGTTCCCTTCGGGTGGAACCGCCGTGGAGACGATAGATCTCTTAGCGTTCTACGTCACGATGAAAAATGGCTATAGAGGGATAGGATTAGCCGTCGCCTCCGAAAGCAAGTTAGTGATGCGTACGGTGAGTACCGAGTAGGATCAACACAAGCATAAGGTACACGACCGGCCGAATATTTGGTCTCGCCAAACTCTCGCCAAAGATCCCGAGAAGAAATATTCACACGCATATATATTCCGCATACTCGATATTCACATAATCCGCATATCGATTAATTAATCACGCACGCACGCACTGGGTCGCCATCCGCGAATAGTATAAATTTCATCGAAGTGCTTGAAATAGTAGCTCGCATAGTACCTAATAGTAGGAGAGAATTTTGAGTGCCCGAGGCACTTCCCGCGTAGTGCTCTCGCACTATTCATATTCCATTTTGAATAGAAGCGCATATTTTGAATAGTGCCACGAATTTGAATAGTAACCGCTGAATTTAAATAGTGCCGTGAATAGTAACTCGTGAATTTTAATTTGATTTTCGAACTTGAGAGTTTCAAGTACGCCTATATATATATAGATACCCCCTACAAGGGTATCGGAGCCTGGTTAATAATATTTAAATTTAAGGAATTTACCAATATTTGTGAAGATTGAAAATGGATGATGAATCAATACTTTCAATTATAAACATAGACAATGAAATAAAGCATTATGAACAAAAGATAAAAAATATTTCTAATGAATATTTTACAACTCGGAATATGTGGTTGGAATGCTATAAGAGAAAAAGAAATATACTTCAAGACAAATTTATAGATTATGGAAAATGAAGGAAGACAGAAGTTAGAAAGCAAAAAAATTTGTAGCCCCAAAGAAATATGAAGCTGAGTCAACACCATTAAAAGTTGAGGAATGTAAAGCTCAAAAGGAGCCAGAGAATAGTAAAATTATAATGTTGGACACTAAAAAAGATAACATCGTTGAAGATGAGCAATGGGAAATTAATAATAAATTTACAAGAAAGTTATGAAGAAGAAAATAATGCTCAGTGTTATAAAGATTTCATAAACTCTTTAGGTGATGAAGAATTATGCAATCTAGATAATGCTTTAGAAGGACTAGATATAATAATTAATAATAGTTCAATAGAAGCAAAAAAATGAGTTAATGGACCAAGGAAGTTGTGAACATGACGGATAATAGGTAGAGGTGATTATAATATAAAGTGTATGTTTTGCATATACTACCCAAGTCAAGAAAATCGAGCCACATGTAGTAAATGCTTAAAACAAGCATGTGTCTTGTGCTTAAAAGAAAATAATCAGAAATGGAGGAAAGAAGTAGAACTAAAGCCGAAGATAAATTATTATCAAAAAGAGTCGAAATTTGGAAAATAGAGTAAATAACTTAGAAGCGTAATTAGAAGAGCTAAGAAGCGTAATAGAACTCATTGAAATAAACAAAGATAAAGACAATATCCATACCGAGTTAAAAGATCAAGCAATAGTAAGTGAGAAAAATGATAAGGCTACACAATTTAAAGACGCCATAATAAGTTTTGGAAGCAAATATATAGTCAAGTTACCATTTAAAGAGATAGTAGGAATAAGAATACCGTAAAACTAAATTTAACGCCTACCATTACTTATAAAACTTTAGCATTGGTAGACACCGGGTGTACAAAAAATATCATACATGATAAATATTTTGCAAGATGCCCAGAGATAGTGCACACAATAGATCAAGATAAAGCAGAATATTCTACCGATATGTCTCGAATAACAAGGGCTCATAATCAAATAGCCTATAATGTAGAAATACAAATAAATAATACAAAGTATATAATTGATGAAATCACAATAAGAGATTTATCTAAAATAAATGTTGATATGTTATTAGGTTTAAGATTTTTACAATATTCAATTGCAAAACCACAATTATACATGAGCAAGGAATAACATTTGTTCCTTATCAAGACAATATTCCATATATAATAGAAATAGAAAGAAACAAAACTCGCTAATTTAGAAAAGACTAAACTAAAAATAGAAGAGTTTAATAATGATAAAAATGAAGAGTTAGGTGAAATGATAGAAGCTTTTTATGCAAATAATTTAAGCAAAGAATGTATAAGTCTACAATCTCTAGCGCCAAATTGGTACGTAGATATAAAATCTAAAAAAGACATAGATAAAATAGTTCAAAGGTTAGAAGACATTCAAATAATTGGAGAAATACCAATGAAGCATTGGGATAGAAATGGTATAGTATGCAAAATTAATATAATAAATCCAGACTATATAATTAAGACAAGCCCTATAGAAGCAACACCTAAAGACATAGAAGAGTTTAAAATGCATATAGAAGAATTGTTAAAACTAAGAGCCATAAGAGAAAGTCGAAGCCCTCATAGATCACAAAGATTTATAGTTAGAAATCATGTCGAAATAGCTAGAGGAAAATCAAGAATGGTTATTAATTATAAAAGACTAAATGATAATACCATAGATGATGCATATAATATTCCAAACAAGCAAGAATGGATAAATAGAATACAAGGATGTAAATATTTCTCAAAATTTGATTTAAAAGTCGGGTTTTGGCAAGTAAAAATGGCAGAAGAATCAATAGAATGGACCGCTTTCACGTGTCCTCAAGGCCATTTTGAATGGATAGTAATGCCATTAGGTTTAAAAAATGCCCCCGCTCTATTTCAAAGAAAATGCAGAATATTTTCAATGAAAATCAAGAATTTATATTAGTCTATATTGATGACCTTTTAATCTTTTCAAAAACTTACAAAGAGCACATAGCCCATTTGGAAACATTCTTTAGAAAAGTAGAGCAACACGGGTTGATACTTTCTAAAAAAAAATGGAAATATGCAAAGAAAAGATAAATTTCCTAGGTCATGAAATAGGATATGGAAAAATTCATCCGCAAGACCATATTGCGAAGAAAATATTACAATTTCCGATATCATGAATGATAAAAAGACTTTGCAACAATTTTTAGGAATAGTAAATTACGCTTTAAATTATATTGAAAATTTATCAAAGTTATGGACCATTATATGCTAAGTTAAGAAAGAATGGGCAAAAGCATTTTAATTCGAAGATATAAAATTAGTAAGAATCATAAAAGAAAAGGTTAAAGATTTAAAACCTTTAGAATTACCTTTAGATGACAATTATTTTATTATAGAGACGATGCATCAATTAGGATGGGGTGCAATACTTAAACAAAAGCCGCACAAATATTCACCAAAGTTAGAAGAAAAAATATGTAGATACGCCGGGTAAATATAAGCTAAAGGCAATAAATAATACGACAGAAATTTTAGTCGTGATCAACGCAATAAATGCTTTTAGATTATATCTAGGTTTTAAAGAATTCACAAGAAGGACAGACTGTGAAGCTATATGCAAATATTATAATAAAATTAATAGTAAGAAAAGTTCAACCAGGAGATGGGTTTTATTTGAAGATATTATTACTGGAAATGGATATAAAGTAATATTTGAGCATATAAAAGGAAAAGATAATACTTTGCCTCGATATATTTTCCCGATCATCTATTTTGCAGAATGAAGAAAGGAGTAAGCCCCACCGGGGTGAACATTACTACTTTGGAACCGAAAATAAGTTAAGAATTTTCCCACCTAATACATATAAATTTAAGCCTAGAGACCATATTGTTCTAGATGATGTCCAAGAATGTGTTCTAGACAATTTTTGGTTTCAATATAATAATAAAAGAGAAGATAGAGGTTATATGCTAGCAATATTAAATAGCTTGGCTGAATATTTTAATATGATTAATGGGAAAATGCAACCCGAAGAATTACCTACCAATATAGAGAAAAGACCCATATATGTTATATATAAAGGAACAAAACCAGGAGTTTATATAACATACGAAGCAATTGTAGTTCAAATGGAGATGGAAATGGAAAGAGAAGGAAAGGGCGACCATCATGGAAAAAATATCTAGATATTGATGAAGCCCTCCTATATGCACGAAGCATTTTGGGTATAAACTATTTTTAGAGCCTCGCAGCAAAAGAATATATTCAAAAGACTATAAAAAAACAAAAAATGTGAAGATAAATGTGCCAGGCATAAATATGAATGAAGCCAGTTCATCAAAGACACCCACTTATAAAGATGTCAAAGAAAGACATATCCATTGAAGATATTATTGAAAAGAGGATGAAAGAAAGGTTTGATTCAATAATTCCTCATTTAAAGAAAAATATAAAAGAAGAAGTCTTGCAAGAAGCAAAACAGAAATAAATGAAATATTCCAATCAGTAAGCCAAGACTTTGAAAATATAAAGAAAGACTATGAAGAATACATAAAGAAAGATTATGATTTAAAGATGAATGCAGACGCACATGCAGTTCTTGATTGCTGTTTTGCAACACCAATCATTCGGGCGTGGAAGACCATACCCATACCCTCTTGAATAATTTCACTAAATAAACTTGCATTAAAGACATCGCGAAGAATAAATTCAGAATGTCATCGTTGGGCAACAGTGACTTTCCTATCCCTCGATGAGAGCAACAATTATCGAGATGTCATTGTCAAGCAACGGTAATGTAAGAAGATAATTGAAGACGCCAAGACACCATCCATTTGTCTTTGTGAAGGACTCGAGTCACCCTTCGAAGATAAACACGAAGGACGTTGCGATAAACATGAAGGACATTCCGAGAGCTCCCTCGGCTCTATAAAACGGGAAGGCGGCGCATGCATTTAAAGGAGACACAAAAGATCCGCCCATCGCCTCACCCGCACATCCTCACATCGCCTCATACACCATGAAGACCACTGCCTCAGCGCTCCTCTGAGCCAGTCCACCATAACTAATAGCAGTAGCACTCCACTACCCCTGTACAATACCAACCCTTGTAAATTAGAGAATAAGGAAGGTCACGGACTTCCCGTGCTTGTAAGGTAAACTAAGGTTTGTACTAGTGCTTGGGGTTTCCCGAAAGGGAAAGCCGTATGTAAGCTTGTTTGTTTTAATGAAGTAGTTTGAAGCTTTGAGCATCCCTGCTTTCCTATGGCCATCCAAGTAGGTTTGAGTCTATTCTAGGGACCCTATAGGAGAAGCCTCTGTGCGTATTGTTCTTGTATTGTTCCCGTGTTAGCCCCGTGTTGTGTGGCGTTTTAGAGGAACTCGAAAGAACTCGAGTCACGGAGAAGTGTTCCTTCGGGTGGAACCGCCGGGGAGACGATAGATCTCTTAGCGTTCTACGTCACGATGAAAAATGGCTATAGAGGGATAGGATTAGGCATACATACGCCTCCGAAAAGCAAGTTAGTGATGCGTACGGTGAGTACCGAGTAGGATCAACACAAGCATAAGGTACACGACCGGCCGAATATTTGGTCTCGCCAGCCTCGCCAAAGATCCTGAGAAGAAATATTCACACGCATATATATTTCCGCATACTCGTATATTTAATCATATCGATTAATTAATCACGCACGCACGCACCGTCGCCATCCGTCAATAGTTGGAATATCCATCAAGTGCTTGAAATAGTTGCCTTGCATAGTGAAAAGGATCCAAGTGCCCGAGGCACTTCCCGCGTAGTGCTCTCGCACTATTCATATTCTATTTTGAATAGTAGCGTATATTTTGAATAGTACCACGAATTTAAATAGTAACCGCTGATTTTGAATAGTATCATGAATAGTAACTCGCGAATTTTAAATTTGAATTTCGAGTTCGAATATCCTGTATACCGTTTGTGTAGTAATATAAAGACGCACATGCCAGTTCTTGATTGCTGTTTTGCAACACCAATCATTCGGGCGTGGAAGACCCATACCCATACCCTACCGAATAATTTCACTAAATAAACTTGCATTAAAGACATATGAAGAGAATAAATTCAGAATGTCATCGTTGGTCAACGGTGACTTTCCTATCCTCGGAGAGAGCAACAATTATCGACGATGAAGCGTCATTGTCAAGCAACGGTGTAAGAAGATAATTGAAGACGCCAAGACACCATCCAAATTGTCTTTGTGAAGGATGAGTCACCCTTCGAAGGGAAGATAAACACGAAGGACGTTGCGATAAACATGAAGGACATTCCGAGAGCTCCCTCGGCTCTATAAAACGGGAAGGCGCGCATGCATGCGGGATCCGACACACAAGATCCGCCCCCGACCCGCACATCCTCACATCGCCTCATACACCATGAAGACCACTGCCTCAGCGCTCCTCTGAGCCAGTCCACCATAACTAATAGCAGTAGCACTCCACTACCCCTGTACAATACCAACCCTTGTAAATTAGAGAATAAGGAAGGTCACCATACCAACCCTTGTAAATTAGAAGAATAAGGAAGGCCACGGACTTCCCGTGCTTGTAAGGTAAACTAAGGTTTGTACTAGTGCTTGGGGTTTCCCGAAAGGGAAAGCCGTATGTAAGCTTGTTTGTTTTAATGAAGTAGTTTGAAGCTTTGAGCATCCCTGCTTTCCTATGGCCATCCAAGTAGGTTTGAGTCTATTCTAGGGACCCTATAGGAGAAGCCTCTGTGCGTATTGTTCTTGTATTGTTCCCGTGTTAGCCCCGTGTTGTGTGGCGTTTTAGAGGAACTACGAAAGAACTCGAGTCACGAGAAGTGTTCCCTTCGGGTGGAACCGCTCGGGGAGACGATAGATCTCTTAGCGTTCTACGTCACGATGAAAAATGGCTATAGAGGGATAGGATTAGCCGCTACGCCTCGAAAAGCAAGTTAGTGATGCGTACGGTGAGTACCGAGTAGGATCAACACAAGCATAAGGTACACGACCGGCCGAATATCTGGTCTCGCCAGCCTCGCCAAAGATCCTGAGAAGAAATATTCACACGCATATATAATTCCGCATACTCGTATATTTAATCACTCGCGCTAATAATCACGCACGCACGCACCCGTCGCCATCCGTCAATAGTTGGAATATCCATCAAGTATCCCCGCATAGTTGCCTTGCATAGTGACAAGGATCCAAGTGCCTGAGGCACTTCCCGCGTAGTGCTCTCGCACTATTCATATTCTATTTTGAATAGTAGCGTATATTTTGAATAGTACCACGAATTTAAATAGTAACCGCTGATTTTGAATAGTATCGTGAATAGTAACTCGTGAATTTTAAATTTGAATTTCGAAGTTGAATATCAAGTATACCGTTTGTGGTGGTATCGGGTCCAGGTTAATAATATTTAAATTAAAGGGATTTACCAATATCCGTAAAGATTGAAAATGGATGACGAATCAATATTTTCAATTCTAGACTTAGACAATGAAATAAAGCATTATGAGCAAAAGATAAAAAATATTTCTAATGAATATTTTACATCTGGAATATGTGAATGGAATGCTATAAGAGAAAAAGAAATATATTTCGAGAAGACAAATTTATAGACTATGGAAAATTAAGGAAGATTAGAAAGTCAAATAGTCAAAAGTTCAAAATTGAAGCTGTGTCAACAACAATAAAAGTTGAGAAAGTCCAAAAGGAGCTAGAGAATAGTAAAATGATAATGTTAGACACTAAGGAAGACAATATCAGTGAAGATGAGCAATGGGAAATTAATAATAAACTACTACAAGAGAGTTATGAAGAAGAAGAAGATAACGAGGTTATAAATGATAGTAATAAATCAGAAGATGTTATGAACTCACTGGAAAAAATTTATAAAAAAGATAGTGCTATAGAAGCAATGGAAATGGATCCAAGCGGATCAAAAAGAAGACGTGGTCCAGAGATAAAGGTTGAAAGTGAAACTGAAAGACCATCTAGAAACCTTCGGGAACATGGCCACCGAGAAAAAGAAGATTCTACATATAATTATATACCGGGTCAATATACTCATATGGGTTCAAAAAGAAGAGATTTTGAAAAGAAAGTTCAATTTCAGAACTCTAAAAGTGATGGTGCTATACTAAACCTAGCAAAAGCACATGACCCTATAGACGGCCCAATATACTTAGCATATGGAAAGGGCTAATAGTGCAAAAATATATACAAAATCAACATAATATTGGAAATAGAGTAGAAGATATGATTACTTATTTAGAGACATTTTTAGGTGAATCGGCCAAAGTCCTATGGGAACAATGGGTAGAAGCCTTTCCGTCCATTATGAACAATTAAAAAGAGCCTGGTAGTAACCCATATAACTTTGCTAATATTATATCAAGTATTGTAATAGGAGAAGATCCGAGTTAGGATTTACCTTGCAAAATGAAAGACTAAGAGAATTAGAAAAATTATCACTAACAAACCGGAAAGGAATAAAGGATTTCTCTCAACATTACTTATACAATGCTACAACTGCTAAACAAGGATATAATAAAGGCATTGTTGATAAATATTTCAATAAATTACACGATCCCTTAGGTTCTATGATATTTGAAAAATATAAAAAGGAGTCGAAGGTACAATAGAATATAATATTTCTCAAGCTATAACATTTGTTTTCAAACAAGTTAAGAAAGATTTGTACGAATATACAAGCTCATAGATCAATGAAGCAATCGACTATAATTTCGCAATAAGATAGTTCAAATACCATTAACATATGGAGAAGAGAGATCTAGATACAAGAAATATCCTAAGAATTATAGAAGGGGAAATGTAAAAACAAAGAAGCGCTATTTTCTACGAAGATCAGATAATAGAGCTCCTTTTCTACATAAGAGAAATGTTAGAAGATATAATCCTAGAAAGAATTATGATAGTACTTGAGATGTTTCATCCGTAATTCACAGATCACTTGAGTAGAACTTGTCCTAATAAAGACAAGAAAAGATATTCTAATAAACAAGAAGAACAAGAAAAGGTTTTGATAATTGATAGCGTAAACGAAAATATCCTAGTATGTGATGATGATATAATGGATGATGAATCAGTATACTCTATTATAGAGACAGATGAAATAGAATATGATGAAGAGAATGATTCAAGTGATGAGGAATTAGATTTAATTGATGAGTTATCTGGATTAAAGATAGAAATGATAGACCAAATAACATTTACACATATGAAAGAAGACGTTACTTTATCTAATACATTTTCACAATCATCTACTTTTGCGGGAATGAATATAAGATGTGTGTTTCGCATATATCATCAAAGTCCGAAGAAAGATCAACATGTGGCCTATGCTTAAGACAAGCATGTGTGTTATGTTTGAATCATCGGAAAGAAAAGAAAATGAAATATTAATGAATACAAAATATGAGAAAAACAAGTCGCGAAGAAGAAAGTCTAAAGACAGAAAGTACCAAATATATAGCCAATATTCCACAAGAGTTTCTCATCCCAGCATTAAGTTTTAAACCGATCATATCCTATCATATTTTACACAAGATATCATAGATTTAATATGGGAAAAATATTTGAAAGGCAAAGATAAGACTTTTCAAAATATACAAGATCACTTCATGAGAATATATAAAGGAAAAGAAAAGCGTTAGGAATAACCGTTAATGCAAATACTTTTCCCTTAATTCATATTGATGAAAAGCCTATTGTCAAGCCTCATCTAAGATTTATAATATTCATGGTGACATAGACTTGAAATATTTCGTAATATACAAAGAAATACCGAAGAAGATATATCTTTGCAAACCATTATTGATCATGGATTGATTCATGATATATATGGAACACTTGAAGAAATTCTTAAGTCTGACCTTGGAAAGGCTATCAAAGAAGCATGCAAGAAGTTAGCCTATGTTCAAGGAAAATATAAGATTAAATTCTGTTCAAATCCGCCAAAGTTTACACAAACCAATAAGACCAAGCAAGCCATGATATATATATTACAAAAGGTCAATACAAACTCCCTAATGTATGGAGAATTATAGAAAAATATGAAGAATTATTTGCTCAAAAGACAAACCATGATAATTGGAGAATATTTAGTGAAGCAAAAGAATTAGAAGGAAATGTCATGTTCGATTTAGACTATCGAATGATGTACCAAAATAAAATAATAAAAGTATTTTTAAAAGAATATCATGCTAGGCGTAGCATATTACAAAGAGAAGTTGGAAGATTGATCAAACCCAATTATGGTGAAGAATGCTCATTAAGAAAAGAATATAGAGACTTATTGTCTCATTATGAAATGTGCCAACCCGATGATCCAGCATTTTGATATTGATTAATAAACATCAGGATAATATCAATATATAATCCCTATGTTGATAAGGTGTTATCAACAATTTGGCCGGGGAAAGTAATATAAAGACGCACATGCCGAGTTTTGATTGCTTTGTTTTGCAACACCAATCATTCGGGCGTGGAAGACCCATACCCATACCCTACTGAATAATTTCACTAAATAAACTTGCATTAAAGACATATGAAGAAGAATAAATTCAGAATGTCATCGTTGGGCAACGGACTTTCCTATCCGGTAGAGAGAGCAACAATTATCGACGATGAAGCGTCATTGTCAAGCAACGGTGTAAGAAGATAATTGAAGACGCAAAGACACCATCCATCCAGCCGTCATGATGAAACCGAGTCACCCTTCGAAGATAAACACGAAGGACGTTGCGATAAACATGAAGGACATTCCCGAGAGCTCCCTCGGCTCTATAAAACGGGAAGGCAAGGCGGCGCATGCAGAGGAGACACGCTCTCGATCCGACCCGCAACCCGCACATCCTCACATCGCCTCATACACCATGAAGACCACGCCTCGGCGCTCCTCCGAGCCGGTCCACCATACCTAATAGCGTAGCACTCCACTACCCCCGTACAATACCAACCCTTGTAAATTAGAGAATAAGGAAGGTCACCGACTTCCCGTGCTTGTAAGGTAAACTAAGGTTTGTACTAGTGCTTGGGGTTTCCCGAAAGGGAAAGCCGTATGTAAGCTTGTTTGTTTTAATGAAGTAGTTTGAAGCTTTGAGCATCCCCTGCTTTCCTATGGCCATCCAAGTAGGTTTGAGTCTATTCTAGGGACCCTATAGGAGAAGCCTCGTGCGTATTGTTCTTGTATTGTTCCCGTGTTAGCCCCGTGTTGTGTGGCGTTTTAGAGGAACTCGAAAGAACTCGAGTCACGAGAAGTGTTCCCTTCGGGTGGAATCCGCTCGGGGAGACGATAGATCTCTTAGCGTTCTACGTCACGATGAAAAATGGCTATAGAGGGATAGGATTAGCTGCTTCTGCCTCTGAAAAGCAAGTTAGTGATGCGTACGGTGAGTACCGAGTAGGATCAACACAAGCATAAGGTACACGACCGGCCGAATATCTGGTCTCGCCAGCCTCGCCAAAGATCCTGAGAAGAAATATTCACACGCATATATATTTCCGCATACTCGTATATTTAATCACTCGCGCTAATAATCACGCACGCACGCACCCGTCGCCATCCGCAATAGTTGGAATATCCATCAAGTGCTTGAAATAGTAGCCCTGCATAGTTGCCTTGCATAGTGACAAGGATCCAAGTGCCTGAGGCACTTCCCGCGTAGTGCTCTCGCACTATTCATATTCTATTTTGAATAGTAGCGTATATTTTGAATAGTACCACGAATTTAAATAGTAACCGCTGATTTTGAATAGTATCGTGAATAGTAACTCATGAATTTTAAATTTGAATTTCGAGTTCGAATATATATAGATACCGTTTGTGGTGGTATCGGGTCCAGGTTAATAATATTTAAATTAAAGGGATTTACCAATATCCGTAAAGATTGAAAATGGATGACGAATCAATATTTTCAATTCTAGACTTAGACAATGAAATAAAGCATTATGAGCAAAAGATAAAAAATATTTCTAATGAATATTTTACATCGGAATATGTGAATGGAATGCTATAAGAGAAAAAGAAATATATTTCGAGAAGACAAATTTATAGACTATGGAAAATAAAGGAAGACGGAAATTAGAAAGCAAAAAATTTATAGTCCCAAAGAAAAAGTTCAACAACAATAAAAGTTGAGAAAGATAAAAATAAAAAGGAGCTAGAGAATAGTAAAATCATAATGTTAGACACTAAAGAAAATGATATCGTGAAGATGAGCAATGGGAAATTAATAATAAACTACTACAAGAGAGTTATGAAGAAGAAGAAGATAACGAGGTTATAAATGAGATAAATAGTAATAAATCGAGAAGATGTTATGAACTCATTGGAAAAAATCTTATAAAAAAGATAGTGCTATAGAAGCAATGGAAATGGATCCAAGCGGATCAAAAAGAAAACGTGGTCCGAGAGATAAAGGTTGAAAGTGAAACTGAAAGACCATCTAGAAACCCAGGAACATGGCCACCGAAAAAAGAAGATTCTACATATAATTATATACCGGGTCAATATACTCATATGGGTTCAAAAAGAAGAGATTTTGAAAAGAAAGTTCAATTTCGAACTCTAAAAGTGATGGTGCTATACTAAACCTAGCAAAGCACATGACCCTATAGACTCGGCCCAATATACTTAGCATATGGAAAGGGCTAATAGTGCAAAAATATATACAAAATCAACATAATATTGGAAATAGAGTAGAAGATATGATTACTTATTTAGAGACATTTTTAGGTGAATCGGCCAAAGTCCTATGGGAACAATGGGTAGAAGCTTTCCTGTCCATTATGAACAATTAAAAAGAGCCGGTAGTAACCCATATAACTTTGCTAATATTATATCAA
Source organism: Themeda triandra (assembly GCA_018135685.1). Lineage (NCBI taxonomy): Eukaryota > Viridiplantae > Streptophyta > Magnoliopsida > Poales > Poaceae > Themeda > Themeda triandra. The sequence goes on from JAENPR010002888.1 coordinate 13,790, forward strand.
GTATTGTAATAGGAGAAGATCCGAGTTAGGATTTACTGACCTTGCAAAATGAAAGACTAAGAGAATTAGAAAAATTATCACTAACAAACGGAAAGGAATAAAGGATTTCTCTCAACATTACTTATACAATGCTACAACTGCTAAACAAGGATATAATAAAGGCATTGTTGATAAATATTTCAATAAATTACCTGATCCCTTAGGTTCTATGATATTTGAAAAATATAAAAAGGAGTCAGAAGGTACAATAGAATATAATATTTCTCAAGCTATAACATTTGTTTTCAAACAGTTAAGAAAGATTTGTACGAATATACAGGCTCATAGATCAATGAAGCAATCTGACTATAATTTCTGCAATAAGATAGTTCAAATACCATTAACATATGGAGAAGAGAGATCTAGATACAAGAAATATCCTAAGAATTATAGAAAGGGAAATGTAAAAACAAAGAAGCGCTATTTTCTACGAAGATCAGATAATAGAGCTCCTTTTCTACATAAGAGAAATGTTAGAAGATATAATCCTAGAAAGAATTATGATAGTACTTGCAGATGTTTCATCGTAATTCACCGAGATCACTTGAGTAGAACTTGTCCTAATAAAGACAAGAAAAGATATTCTAATAAACAAGAAGAACAAGAAAAGGTTTTGATAATTGATAGCGTAAACGAAAATATCCTAGTATGTGATGATGATATAATGGATGATGAATCAAGTATACTCTATTATAGAGACAGATGAAATAGAATATGATGAAGAGAATGATTCAAGTGATGAGGAATTAGATTTAATTGATGAGTTATCTGGATTAAAGATAGAAATGATAGACCAAATAACATTTACGCATATGAAAGAAGACGTTACTTTATCTAATACATTTTCACAATCATCTACTTTTGCAGGAATGAATATAAGATGTGTGTTACGCATATATCATCAAAGTCGAGAAGAAAGATCAACATGTGGCCTATGCTTAAAACAAGCATGTGTGCTATGTTTGAATCATCGAGAAAGAAAAGAAAAATGAAATATTAATAAATACAAAATATGAGAAAAACAAGTCGAAGAAGAAAGTCTAAAGACGAAAAAGTACCAAATATATAGCAAATATTCCACAAGAGTTTCTCATCCCCAGCATTAAGTTTTAAAACCGATCATATCCTATCATATTTTACTCAAGATATCATAGATTTAATATGGGAAAAATATCTTTGAAAAAAGCATAAGACTTTTCAAAATATACAAGATCACTTCATGAGAATATATGAAGGAAAAGAAAGGCAGTTAGGAATAACTGTTAATGCAAATACCTTTCCCTTAATTCATATTGATGAAAAGCCTATTGTCAAGCCTCATCTAAGATTTATAATATTCATGGCTGACATAGACTTAAAATATTTCAGTAATATACAAAGAAATACTGAAGAAGATATATCTTTGCAAACCATTATTGATCATGGATTGATTCATGATATATATGGAACACTTGAAGAAATTCTTAAGTCTGACCTTGGAAAGGCTATTAAAGAAGCATGCAAGAAGTTAGCCTATGTTCAAGGAAAATATAAGATTAAATTCTGTTCAAATCCGCCAAAGTTTACACAGCCAATAAGACCAGCATGCCATGATATATATATTACAAAAGGTCAATATAAGCTCCCTAATGTATGGAGAATTATAGAAAAATATGAAGAATTATTTGCTCAAAAGACAAACCATGATAATTGGAGAATATTTAGTGAAGCAAAAGAATTAGAAGGAAATGTCATGTTTGATTTAGACTATCGAATGATGTACCAAAATAAAATAATAAAAGTCTTTTTAAAAGAATATCATGCTAGGCGTAGCATATTACAAAGAGAAGTTGGAAGATTGATCAAACCCAATTATGGTGAAGAATGCTCATTAAGAAGAGAATATGCAGACTTATTGTCTCACTATGAAATGTGCCAACCTGATGATCCAGATTTTGATATTGATTAATCAGCATCAGGATAATATCAATATATATTCCCTATGTTGATAAGGTGTTATCAACAATTTGGCCGGGGGAAAGAAATATAAAGACGCACATGCCAGTTCTTGATTGCTGTTTTGCAACACCAATCATTCGGGCGTGGAAGACCCATACCCATACCCTACCCTCTTTGAATAATTTCACTAAATAAACTTGCATTAAAGACATATGAAGAAGAATAAATTCAGAATGTCATCTTTGGGCAACGGTGACTTTTATCCCTCGAGAGAGCAACAATTATGACGATGAAGCGTCATTGTCAAGCAACAAGTAATGAATATAATTGAAGACGCCAAGACACCATCCACATGTCTTTGTGATAAACTCGAGTCACCCTTCGAAGATAAACACGAAGGACGCGTTGAAGATAAACATGAAGGACATTCCCGAGAGCTCCCTCGCCTCTATAAAACGGGAAGGCGGCGCATGCGGGAGAGACAAAAGATCCGCCCATCGGACCCGCATCATCCTCACAACGAGCACCCACTCATACACCATGAAGACCACCGCCTCGGCGCCCCCGAGCAGTCCACCATAACTAATAGCAGTAGCACTCCACTACCCCCGTACAATACCAACCCTTGTAAATTAGAGAATAAGGAAGGTCACGACTTCCGTGCTTGTAAGGTAAACTAAGGTTTGTACTAGTGCTTGGGGTTTCCCGAAAGGGAAAGCCGTATGTAAGCTTGTTTGTTTTAATGAAGTAGTTTGAAGCTTTGAGCATCCCCGCTTTCCTATGGCCATCCAAGTAGGTTTGAGTCTATTCTAGGGACCCTATAGGAGAAGCCTCGTCGTGCGTATTGTTCTTGTATTGTTCCCGTGTTAGCCCCGTGTTGTGTGGCGTTTTAGAGGAACTCGAAAGAACTCGAGTCACGGAGAAGTGTTCCTTCGGGTGGAACCGCACGGGGAGACGATAGATCTCTTAGCGTTCTACGTCACGATGAAAAATGGCTATAGAGGGATAGGATTAGCCACATACGCCTCCGAAAAGCAAGTTAGTGATGCATACGGTGAGTACCGAGTAGGATCAACACAAGCATAAGGTACACGACCGGCCGAATATCCGGTCTCGCCGGCCTCGCCAAAGATCCTCGAAAATCACACGCATATATAATTCCGCATACTCGTATATTTAATCTCGCGCTAATAATCACGCACGCACGCACCGTCGCCATCCGTCAATAGTATGGAATATCCATCAAGTGCTTGAAATAGTATGCCTTGCATAGTGACAAGGATCCAAGTGCCCGAGGCACTTCCCGCGTAGTGCTCGCACTATTCATATTCCATTTTGAATAGAAGCGCATATTTTGAATTCATATTCTATTTTGAATAGTGAATAGTAACTCATGAATTTTAATATTTTGAGATAGTACCGTCTATAATTTAGAATAGTAACCTGGCTGAATTTCAAATAGTATGGGCTTTAATGTGAATAGTAATATATATATAATTTTAAATTTGAATTTCGAGTTCGAATATCCTGTATACCGTTTGTGGTGGTATCAGGTCCAGGTTAATAATATTTGAATTTAAGGGATTTACCAATATCTGCTAAGATTGAAAAGTTACATTATCTAAATTTAGAAGTTAGCACAGGTAAGACGGTCAAAACTAAAGAAAATATAAATATCAAGTGCAGAATAAATAGCTCTGAAGAACATACTTGGCATACTGCACACGGACAGATAAATTTACTAGTTGACTTAATACACAATTTCTATATATCTTGGGGTAAAAGACAAGACGATTTAGAAATAAAATTTGAAAGCCTTCAAAAAGAATACAAGCATTTAAAAGAACAATATTCAGTTACCAATAACAAATTAGAACTAGCCTTACAAGTGTTAGAAGAAAGCAAAACATATCTAGGAAGAATTACTCAGAATAGTGATTATATTAAGAACGATATCACTTATCTTGATAAGAGACTTGAGAATACTAATAACAAAGAAATTATACTATCACCTACTAGATTAGTTGATCTTAATAGATCTTTGAATTCAGACAAATGGCAGTATCTGAAACTAGAAGAGACAAATCACTCCAAGTAGTAAATAGAGACATAAGACCTTTAGGTTTTATGGACAAAATAAAAGGAGGTTGTGATGATGTTGAGACTCTGGAAGAAATGATAGATGTAGAAAGAGACCTTGAAAGATATCAGAAAGATGCTTTAAGAAAAATAAGGCCTCAGCAGATATATCAAATGGGATGGTTTGATAATAAAAGTGGATTATACAGAATATCTAGAGAAGTAGAATTAAGTGTATTAAATGATCCGGTTCAATTGAACATAGTTAATAAACAAATTGAACATGAGTTGAAATATTCTGGATATAAATACATACATCAAGGCATGTATATCATAGGAATAAAAGGAATGACAAGGAAGAAAGTAGGATCAAAGGTCCTAATAACTTTGTTAGACAAAAGATGGGATTCAATAAATAAAAAAGCACATTAGGGTTTTTAGAAGGAGATATGAATGAAAATATGCTAATAACATATATAGCTCCGATCTATTAATGCCGTAAAAGAATTTATAGGAAAAATGGCTTTTGGATTTCGGACTAAAGGCTATGAAGATTTTAAAGGAACAAATTTGCTAGTAAGCATAGAATTTTTAGGAAGACTAACAAATAGAAGTGGAACCAAATACAAAATAAATGTGAATAATGTAATAGCAAGCATGCAGTCTAAAGGAATAAAATTTATGAGTCCTCGAAGATTAGTTCGAAGAAAGAGCAGGAGAAGAATGGAATATAGGTACTCTAATAGAACCAAAGATTTTAAAGCAACCCAAAGATTATATAAGTTATGAAAACAAGCAAAGGATCTACTAGTATTAGGTTTGTAGGTTATGAAGAAAGGAGTCTGGATGATTTGGAAACCAAGAACTCGGCTCGTATACAAAAGTAGAAGAAAAAGAAGAAATAGCATATGTGAATTTGTAGAAACTCTAGATATAGACAATGAAATAAAGCATTATGAACAAAAGATAAAAAATATTTCTAATGAATATTTTACATCTCGGAATATGTGAATGGAATGCTATAAGAGAAAAAGAAATATATTTCGAAGACAAATTTATAGACTATGGAAAATGAAGGAAGATAGGAAATTAGAAAGCAAAAAAATAGTCAAAGAAATTCAAAATTCAACAACAATAAAAGTTGAGAAAGATAAAAATAAAAAGGAGCTAGAGAATAGTAAAATGATAATGTTAGACACTAAAGAAAAATATCGGTGAAGATGAGCAATGGGAAATTAATAATAAACTACTACAAGAAAGTTATGAAGAAGAAGAAGATAACGAGGTTTATAAATGATAGTAATAAATCGAAGATGTTATGAACTCATTGAAAAAATCTTATAAAAAAGTTAGTGCTATAGAAGCAATGGAAATGGATCCAAGCGGATCAAAAAGAAAGACGTGGTCCGAAGATAAAGGTTGAAAGTGAAACGAAAGACCATCTAGAAACCCAGGAACATGGCCACCGAAAAAGAAGATTCTACATATAATTATATACCGGGTCAATATACTCATATGGGTTCAAAAAGAAGAGATTTTGAAAAGAAAGTTCAATTTCAGAACTCTAAAAGTGATGGTGCTATACTAAACCTAGCAAAAGCACATGACCCTATAGATCGGCCAAATATACTTAGCATATGGAAAGGGTTAATAGTGCAAAAATATATACAAAATCAACATAATATTGGAAATAGAGTAGAAGATATGATTACTTATTTAGAGACATTTTTAGGTGAATCAGCTAAAGTTCTATGGGAGCAATGGGTAGAAGCTTTTCCTGTTCATTATGAACAATTAAAAAGAGCTGGTAGTAACCCATATAACTTTGCTAATATTATATCAAGTATTGTAATAGGAGAAGATCCGAGTTAGGATTTGACTTTGCAAAATGAAAGACTAAGAGAATTAGAAAAATTATCACTAACAAACTGGAAAGGAATAAAGGAATTCTCTCAGCATTACTTATACAATGCTACAACTGCTAAACAAGGATATAATAAAGGCATTGTTGATAAATATTTCAATAAATTACCTGATCCCTTAGGTTCTATGATATTTGAAAAATACAAAAAAGAGTCAGAAGGTACAGTAGAATATAATATTTCTCAAGCTATAACATTTGTTTTCAAACGGTTAAGAAAGATTTGTACGAATATACAAGCTCATAGATCAATGAAGCAATCGACTATAATTTACGCAATAAGATAGTTCAAATACCATTAACATATGGAGAAGAGAGATCTAGATACAAGAAATATCCTAAAAATTATAGAAGGGGAAATGTAAAAACAAAGAAGCGCTATTTTCTACGAAGATCGATAATAGAGCTCCTTTCCTACATAAGAGAAATGTTAGAAGATATAATCCTAGAAAGAATTATGATAGTACTTGCGATGTTTCATCCGTAATTCACCGAGATCACTTGAGTAGAACTTGTCCTAATAAAGACAAGAAAAGATATTCTAATAAACAAGAAGAACAAGAAAAGGTTTTGATAATTGATAGCGTAAACGAAAATATCCTAGTATGTGATGATGATATAATGGATGATGAATCAGTATACTCTATTATAGAGACAGATGAAATAGAATATGATGAAGAGAATGATTCAAGTGATGAGGAATTAGATTTAATTGATGAATTATCTGGATTAAAGATAGAAATGATGTACCAAAATAAAATAATAAAAGTATTTTTAAAAGAATATCATGCTAGGCGTAGCATATTACAAAGAGAAGTTGGAAGATTGATCAAACCCAATTATGGTGAAGAATGCTCATTAAGAAGAGAATATGCAGACTTATTGTCTCACTATGAAATGTGCCAACCTGATGATCCAGATTGCGATATTGATTAATCAGCATCAGGATAAGATCAATATATATATAACCCTTATGTTGAAAGACGCAGACGCACATGCCAGTTCTTGATTGCTGTTTTACAACACCAATCATTCGGGCGTGGAAGACCCATACCATACCCTACTGAATAATCTCGCTGATTTAAAGCCCCTGAAGACAGCACAATATGAAGACAGAATAAAATATTCAGAAAGTCACTTTCGGTCAACAGTGACCGTTATCCCTCAGATGAAATTGTGACGATGGCAAGTCGCCATCTGGCAACAGTAATGCCATATAATTGAAGACGCCAGCGCACCGTCCAGCTGTGCAGATGATAAACTCGAAGGACAGTCAGCTCAGGCTGAAGGACGCTCTGAAGATAATCACAAGGACGCTCCAGAGATCTCCCTCAGCTCTATAAACGGGAAGGCGGCGCATGCATTCAAGCATCCGCTCTCGACCAAAAGATCCGCACATCGCCTCATCACCCACTCGGCACTCCACTCCAATACACCATGAAGACCACCGCCCGCCGCTCCTCCGAGCGCCCACCATAGCTAATAGCAGCGAGCACTCCACTACCCCCGTACAATACCAACCCTTGTAAATTAGAGAATAAGGAAGGTCACGGACTTCCCGTGCTTGTAAGGTAAACTAAGGTTTGTACTAGTGCTTGGGGTTTCCCGAAAGGGAAAGCCGTATGTAAGCTTTTTTGTTTTAATGAAGTAGTTTGAAGCTTTGAGCATCCCTGCTTTCCTATGGCCATCCAAGTAGGTTTGAGTCTATTCTAGGGACCCTATAGGAGAAGCCTCTGTGCGTATTGTTCTTGTATTGTTCCCGTGTCAGCCCTGTAACATCCCAAAAATCCGAACTACAAAAATTTTTCTAAATAAACCCATGTATGTTGTTTGTCGTATAAGAAACCCTACTAGTTTGCATATAAAGCATCTATGTTTAGTTGTTAAGCGTTGTGATGCAACGACATCACATGTGTCTTAATATAGTTCTTAAGCCACATGTGAATAGGACCTTAGGGGAACCTCCTATACCTACAGGTGAGAGTCTATGACCAACCCATAACCATAGTATGCCCTAGTGTTAGCCCCTACGTTATGAACCTTAGACCCTAATGAGCCTATGCTAGCACTATTAATATTATATGCAACATGTTTGGTTTGGATCTTATTGGGTTTTTCCTTTGTATTGAATATCAAGTCAACAAACACATATTTATTTATATAATAAATAAATATACAAATATATATACATAGTATTATGGGGAATAATACCCTAACATGACCTAAGACTATTTATGACCACCATGAAATATTAAACCTATGAGACATGGCATAAAACATATGTATATAATACAAAGTCATTAATGGATATTGCACTATGTGAAATTGTCCATGACGTGAACCTTGACCACAAATGACACATATATGGCCTAGCTCGCCCTATCCTCCCTTTGTCCCAAACCAGTGACCGTAATAACGACAGACCGTGACACGGGCGTTTGTTATGTCATCGCCCTCGTGATCATGCCATAGCCGGGTCCTGTCTGACTTCACCACACACAACGTTCGTGCTTGCCGCCAACAACGACCACATCGTGAAGCTGCAGTCATCCCCTAAGAATCCTGGAGCTTAATTACGAAGTCCTTCTCTACTTAATTCCTTGGCACGCATGCACTAGTGCCGAGTTACATGAAGCACGTAAGGCCAAATCACGAAGTAGCACGCATCCATGCTGTATCACCCAATGACGATGACGATGCTCCTAATCCAACCATCGATCTACACATGCATGCTACTGCGTTTCTTCCTTTGATCACGAGAACTCTACCCGTCGCTATATTAGCTTGTGGCCTCCCTCTTCGCCGCAAGGCAAGCCAGCAGGCAGCACGAACGTGCACGCTGCTGTACACGTTCCCTTGGATTTATACGAACCAAGTAAATAGGCAAACATTCATGCACGGGCCGGTACTAAACTTCGATCATTACCCAGCCCAAATCGCTCTCGGCTTTTCCACCGAGCGGCCCAGCTAGCGCAGAACGCGGTTCCCATCCTGCCTCTCACGTGCGACGCTAACGCCGCCGCCCTTGCATGCTCCTGTGTGTGGCCCCACTGGCCAGCCACTACGACAAGGGTCGCGCGCGATCGACGCACAAGAGAAGGACGTCATCCACTCGGGACCCACACGTCAGAAGCTAGGGAAGAGAGGATCCCAGGCACCGTCTGTTTTTCCGTCGCAAGCGCCGTCTCCTCTCTCTCTCCGTACGAGCCGCCCTCACGCTGCTTTCCGTCCGACGGAGCGACGCCGTCCGTCCGACGATAGCACACGCCACAGCTTGTCCCATCCTCGCGCCGGCGTCCGTACCGCCGCCGCCCGTGGATGCGCACCGCGTGTCCCAGCTCCCGCACGGACGCATGGGATGGCCGCTACCCCTCCGAACCCTAGCGCGCCGCTATAAAAGGACCAGCGGCCGGCGCCCTCACCAACTCCCAGCAGCCGCCGCCACCGAGCCCTCCACCTTCTCCCTTCCAGCGCCGCCTTCCTTGCTTCCCTGCTCCCTCGCCGCGGCACAGCAGCAGCTCCAAGCCTCGCCATCGCACCCAGCTCGCCTCGCCGTCCGCGATATCGCCTTGGAGATCCATCCGCCACCACCAATTCGCTCGCTCCTGCTGCCCACGCCCAGAGTCTCGCCGGAGCTGCAGCGCCGTCGAAGCCTCGCGCCACGTCGAGCCCCAGGACGCCGTGACCCTCTCCTTCCACGACAACGCGCTTCCCCGCGCCGCTGCTCCCTCAAGCCGACGCCGCGTCTTCTTCTACATCCACGAGCCTCGACGACGAGTCCGTGCACGCGCCACGCCCGTCCTCGCGCACGCCGGCCTCATCGTCCCTGATCCGTCTGCGTCGCCGGACCGCAACATCCGGAGCCACGATGCCGCCTCGCCACGCGACCTCGTCCTCGTTGCCGCGACTTCGCCGGACCGCTGCACTGCGTCGTCGCCGTTCCGGCCACCGGCTACGTCGCCCTGCAGCAAAGCCACGACCACCTTGCTGGAAGACACCACCGACGGCCGTCGTCCATCACTCGTCGTCGCCCTTGCTGACCATCTCGCCGCCGGCAACCTTCTGTGCCTTGGCCATCAACACAGCAAGGGTAAGCACCACCGTAGCCAAGCTTGCTGCCTTGCTTTTGCATGTGAACCTGACTACTAACTACCGTGAGCCCAAGGACATGCCTTGCAGCGGAGCCGACCGGCCGAACACCTTGGCTTCACCGACGCCAAGCCTTGAACCAAACCTTGCCGATCGACTACGACGACATCTCTGCTCGCGACGTCAAGCTGCAACGCGAGCATGCCTTGTCCCAGCAGCGTCATCTCGACGGCGTCCTCCACACCGGAGCCGCAACACCGACGGAGCTGCTTCGCCACCAACCCGCCGAACTACGCCACGCCTTGCTCGACTACACGTCTCGGTGAGCACGCCGTTCCCCTTTTCCAAGCCTTGTCCTTGCTACATGGTCATGGCGCCCGAGCGCGTAGGCCGAGCCTCCACCTAGCTCTTGGACACACGCACACACCAGCACGGACCAGCCCGGCCACCGTGTGCGGCGCCACCATACGCCGCCGCCCGTCCTCCATGTCCGCCGCGCCGTGGCCATGCCAAGCCACGGAGCGCGCCATCGTTCCGGCCATCACCGGCCGTATTGGACACACCGGATCCTGGGGATCATGTCCGCGCGACGAGGCGCATCCCATGCGCACGCCGCGGGCCCGAGACACCCCTAGGAGCACCGCCTTGCTCGCCGTCGGAGGTTGAGGCCGCACGGACGTCCCGGGGACGCCACCGTGGCGCCCTTGCGCCGGCCGGTTCCGGCCACCTCGCTTGCCGAGGGGAGCGCCCGAGCCGCGCGCGGCCCGCGCACGCCGCAGCACCGCGGGGGTGAAGGAGCACGCCGCAATCCGCCATGGCCGCCGCGTGCGCCGTCGCGCGCCGCCGTCATGAAGGAACGCGCCGCCGTGCGTTTTTGCTCACTCTGCCAAGTCAAGTGCCGTGGAGCGCCGCCGCCGTGGTGTTGCCGCCATCACCGCCGGCCATGTGGAGCACGCCGCGCCGCTGTTCCACCGACCTACGGGCTCGCCGGAGCGTCGCGGAGCCGAAGCGCTCGCCGCCGAGGCCCGAGGACCGCCCCAGCGCTCGCGTGCGCGCCATGCCGCCGCCGGCCACCCTTGGTCGCGCGCGCGACAGAGCGAAGGGGATGAGGATGGGGATGAGAACCGGACGCCTAGTGTGTGGACGTGGTCCATGTGGACCAAGCCATTCGAGGTGGGTCCCAAGTGAGCCTGTCCACCGTGCACCAGACCCCGTGAACCAGGGAGCCCTTTTAGCTTTCTGTGCACCCGGTCCTTGGTGGACCAAGTCGCTGACAGTGGGTTCCACAGTCGCCAGTCCACCGTGAACCAAAACCTGTACACCAGCCCGACCCAGATCCAATAGCGCCACGTGGCGAGTTCCTGTGCAGCCACGTGTTGGGCCCGGCCCAGCCCAGACCGGCCCACTAGCCCTGTTTCGGTCCAATGTCGGCCCCTTTTCGGCCCATTCTCGGCCCATTTGACCATTGACTCGGTCAACGCCGACGTCAGCGATGACGTCACCCGACCCCACATGTCAGTGCCACGTCATCGCCACGTCAGCAGCCTTGCCAACTCAGCCGCCCCTCTATGCCACGTGGTGGGCCCCTGTGATGCCACGTGTCCGATATTTAACCTTGTGTTAATCTTTTTCTAAATCGTTTCAGCCCGTAAATTCATAACTAATTCATTGTGGCTTCGAAAAATACAATCAAGGTACTTAAATTTTCTATAAATCGAGCACAATAATGTGAAGCTATGTTTGAGTGCATTTGGTTCTTCTATATTTCATTTGCTTCTTCGTGGATTCTATAGGAGTCGCTAACGTGACTTACGTTTCGGTTTTAGTCGATTCGGGAGAGGAACGGCGAGGAGGAGACCACGAACACGAGGGAGAGAACCGTTGAACGACTACGGAGGACTTGTACCACTACGGCGGATCCGTACCACTACTTCTTCGACATCGCAGTGTCATGGCAAAGCACCTCTTTTAGAGAATCCTATTAGACATTGCATGTGTAGAATTGCTAGCGCTTTATATTTATTCCTTTGCTAGTATATGATGCATGATATTGCCACGAGCTATATTTACCTTGTTCGAAGCCCTTTTACCATGTTACTTGCCTTGCGCTCGCACTTATATATATTACCGCCCTTCTGCGTGCTTGCATTTATTATCACCATACTTATTATAACTCCACTTTGCATTGTATATGTGATGCGGGTGGTGAACCCCTGGGAATGGTTTGGCTTGGGATGCCGGACTTGTGGTTATGGTGGTGAGCGGTGTCTTGCGTGAGTCTTGGGTGTGTGGTGAGGGTTGAGTCGGCCGGACGGGGGATTACGACGAGCTTCGAGCGAGTCTTGCCGAGAGGACACGGCACGGGTGCCCCGCTTTGTGAGAGTACCCGTGGCGGGTACATGTGAGGACCGAGGAGTTCTATTGTGCGAACCTCTCGGGAGGTGGAGCCGTGGGAATGGGGTGCTGTGGCGGCACGTTAAAGATTAGCCCATACAGGGGAGATATCGCTGTCTGGCCAATACCTAAGGACTTGAGGGCTAGTGACCGGATCATTGGACGCTTACTTTCCACTCGCTCTCTAATGGGAAGGGAGACGGTCTAACCATCTGGTAGAACGAATGCCATTACTGTCTGGAGTAAGCGGATGTGCCGGGAGGTACGGGCCGAGAGTGCTCACACCCTCCTTAACCAACATAGTGACCCCCGAGGCCTGGTACTATGTCTCACAAGCCTCGGCGGCCGGTCGAGTGGCAGGATGGTATTCGCTCTAGGCTTATGGCGATCGATATCCGCCTAGGTGGGCACACCTATGATGGCTATCTTGTGGAATAGTGAAACCTCTCGGCAGAGTGTATGGTTGATCGATCGATACATAGCCGACTCATTGGCTATGGACCGGTCCGTGTGATGCTTGCTTGACTAGGAGAGGAGTCTTCGCCTTTCTTGGGATATGGGTATGTTACATCCGGCCGTGAGCCCGGGAGGTCTGGGTCGTTGAGGCCGACGAGAGGGAGTCGTCTTGCCGGCCATGTGAAGCGTGGTGGGGTGTGGTGTGTGGGGTGTGAGGTGTGGTGATGTGTGGATGGGATGGATGGGATGGTGGATGGATGTGTGTGTGGGATTTAGGAATGTGTTAAACTTGATTATTATTATTATTATTATTATTATTATTATTATTATTATTATTACTATACTTGTTGCTACCTCGCATGCGCTAGGATGCAAACCACGGCCAAATATAGGATCGCGTATCCCTTTATTTTCTCTTTTCCACTAAAGCTCATTCGGTGCGACCATGGCGCACACATCCGGCGGTGTGCAGATTTTCCCGTGATGTTAGGATTGAAAGGATTAGAAGGTCTCGTGCCTCGCGCTCAAGTTGGAGATTGAAGTCGCTTCCGCGTTTACTTCTACCTTCGCAAGCTGTTCCGGATGTTAGAAATACTTTGTTTGCGCCAGTGTGGCATTGTAATTATTAATGTAAACCCTTCTACTTCTACTCGTATTCTCGTAATTCGATGTATGGGATTGATTATCAACCGTTGTATATCATTCGTGGATTTTCCTTCGCGGAAAATTGAGGATGTTTCAGCTTGGTATCGTGTCCGTACTTGACCCTAGGACGAGACCCTTAGGATTGGACGATAGAATAGGATGAACTGACCCTTCTTTCGGTTATATTACCGACCTTGCACCATTTCGTGCATGGCTTACCTCTTATAATGGACTTGCTGACCATGTTCTTGGACTCCAATGCAAATGATGGTGATCTATTAGAAGCATGCCTTCTACCTCAAGTACCTTGATGGATATGCCCAAGTACTACAAGAAGTGCTTCAAGAGTTAGAGCCCCTGACAATAGACGTGCCACAAATAGGTAGTGCCTAGAAGGCCGAAGTCTACTATATGATGACCCTGTAGAATCTCCTAGGAAAGGAAACGCCGTACCAAAGCCTTGTACCATTCCTAAGGTAGAACACCCTTACTGCTATGCAACCTATTGTCCATACGACTGTTCATGCGTACGAACTCTTCGAGCATGGTCTCCTGCCGTCTATTACCCCGTGCCCTCGATGCCTTTAGAAGTGCCATAGGGTAATGGGATGAAGCCGAACACATCTAGGCAAAGGGACTGATGACAACCTCGATGATTACTAGAGAAACACCTACTTCTCTAGGATAGACTCATGAACACACCAAGCCGCTAAAGCGCTATCAAAAGGAGCCCCGTGAAGAAAGATTTGCTTTAGAGCCTTTAAACCTCACCATCGTTGCTCACTTCCCACCGCACCCGAATCCACCCCGAAATAGGAGGAAGCTCGCCAATGCATATAGAGAAAGTTCCTGACTCATGCCCAACCATGTAGATGGAAGAAAGTTCTTCAACCCCACCTACCTAGTTCTTAGACAAGACTCATCATGATAAGGGGGTAGGAAGAGGATGATTAGAATAAGCCATGTGTAGCTAGAAGTTGTACCATGAGTAGAGTAGAATGTCTACCATTTTAAGCTACTTACGCGTAGTACGTTTTCTTCGCGGATCTTTTGGTGTAGCTACCAAGGATATCGCCTTGTAATCAACCTAATGTAATGAGTGCTTGGATCTTATCGGTTTTTGTGGTTCTTCATGCTTCTTTGTTTGAGTGTAGGATAGATTAAATTCCTTTAAATTGTTGAAATCATCTGATCATTATATAAACTTGCTAATAATTATGTCACCAAAGACATGACCCCGAAATCCCATGAACCATGCTACTAAATGTCCAACCCATGTTCTACCTACCCGAACCGCTACTCAACCCCTCCTAGAATCACCATGGACCGTTATCGTGATAGTCGCATGCCACCCATAGGACTCAAACCTTTGGAAGAAATAGCTTCACATTCTACTACCCAATGGAGACCCTATTAAAGGAAGCTACTTGACACACCCACATCTTCTAGCTATAGAGCCGACTCGATGAACATGACTCCTAGAAACAGTGAAGAACAACAATAATGCTGCAAGGGAGGACCGCTCAAGGACTTACAAAAGCTAGACAAGTTGCTACTTCAAAGCTAGCAATCCTGTATTACCCCGAGAAGTCACCTAAGCTACGTGACCACCTAGAACTAGTACCCATACCAAGCATAGCCGATCTGGCTTGAATAGGTCAACCCTTTAGATTATGAAACCATTACTAAAGAAAATGGCTGTAGACCCGGCCAAGAGATAGAACAGTAAAGACAATGGGGACAACCCTGCAACAAGACTGTTGTAAGGACCCCCATGATTAGTGGCAATATTATCTCGGATCATCGAGAATATCTCTCTGACAATCGCCTTATAACAAACCACTAATTGAAAATACTAGGCCGACACGACATATTCTTACTAAGCCATTGTAATGGCCGATTCGTATCATTACCCCATGCTATTCCAAAACAACCTTCCCTATCTTGTTGCCAAAAGGTTTCCTCTCTTCAAAAGTAATTCCATTTCAAAACAAACATGGTTTCAAAATATTATAAATCTAAAAGAAAATAGTTTAAAAATCTAGCTTCCAAATGAATTGGAAAACCGGTTCCCATTCCAAACATTTTGCAAAAATCATTTGCGAACATAATTTCGAAAAACAAAAGTTTTGTTTTGCACACCAACCTTTAATAAAATGTTTGCGAACCAAAGAACAATTGGCTCGAATTTCATTTTAAAAGCTTTCCATTTCAACCGGTGAGCCAATCCTTTTCCAAATATACCTTGCCTTCAAAATGAATTGCAAACACGTTTGCTAAATAAAATAATTGTGAAAAGGTTTTGTTTGCAACTGTCCTCAAAAAGGAACTTTTTCAAAACCTAGTTTCGAAAACCAAATTTGATTGCGAAAACCAAGATTTGCAAAATGAGCAAAGTGATTTTGAACCATTTCCAAAACCACCCATATTTTAAATGATTGAAAAGGAGTCTTGCTTTGTTTAAAAAGTAAAACCATGATTCAAAACTATTTAATTTGAACACACACAAAATGAAGTTTTGGTTTCAAAACAAAGCCATTCAAAAGTATTTGATTTTAAAACTCACATTGATTTCAAACCTCTTCAAAATCCCTCTTGGACTTTAAAGCTTATAAAATCACTATCGATTTTTAAAATAAGATTTTTTGAAAATAACCATGACAGTGAGAGTCCAATGAACGACAACCCCAACCGATGACTCTAGAATTGCTTATGCATCTTGGATACCCTGTACAAAATTTGGATCAAGTCACCAAGTAAAGCAAAGGACTACAATAACCTTTGCAAGATCCTTTCAAGCGGCTACGCCGACTAAAAGCAGGATAGCAACTACGCCTATCAAAGTAGCGCGCGGAAGTGTGGTGAACTCATAACCCACGGACCCCGGATCGAAATCGGGAGCCTAAACCACACCTCTTAAATTTAAAAAGACATGGTATGGCCTAAACTAATATGTGTTCCTCCCACATGCTAAACCCCGTTATGAAACATCCTACAATGACAATTCCTCGACATCGTCAGAGTGCCCTTTCGTGAAACCTCAAGAAATACCTAGTGCACCTACACAAACACTACACCTGTACACACTCAATTATGGACCTAGACAAGAAATCAAGACTTCGCTACTCACTCCTGCAACTCGGTGGAACAACTACTTCAAGCTATGAGGAACTGGAAGTCAGATTCATGGATAAGTGTCACCTTACTACTTCGTGGAGTACTACACACCTTAAATCTCGGGGACGAGATTCTGATAAGGGGGTAGGACTGTAACATCCCAAAAATCCGAACTACAAAAATTTTTCTAAATAAACCCATGTATGTTGTTTGTCGTATAAGAAACCCTACTAGTTTGCATATAAAGCATCTATGTTTAGTTGTTAAGCGTTGTGATAACGACATCACATGTGTCTTAATATAGTTCTTAAGCACATGTGAATAGGACCTTAGGGGAAACCTCCTATACCTACGGGTGAGAGTCTATGACCAACCCATAACCATAGTATGCCCTAGTGTTAGCCCCTACGTTATGAACCTTAGACCCTAATGAGCCTATGCTAGCACTATTAATATTATATGCAACATGTTTGGTTTGGATCTTATTGGGTTTTTCCTTTGTATTGAATATCAAGTCAACAAACACATATTTATTTATATAATAAATAAATATACAAATATATATACATAGTATTATGGGGAATAATACCCTAACATGACCTAAGACTATTTATGACCACCATGAAATATTAAACCTATGAGACATGGCATAAAACATATGTATATAATACAAAGTCATTAATGGATATTGCACTATGTGAAATTGTCCATGACGTGAACCTTGACCACAAATGACACATATATGGCCTAGCTCGCCCTATCCTCCCTTTGTCCCAAACCAGTGACCGTAACAACGACAGACCGTGACACGGGCGTTTGTTATGTCATCGCCTCGTGATCATGCCATAGCCGGGTCCTGTCTGACTTCACCACACACAACGTTCGTGCTTGCCGCCAACAACGACCACATCGTGAAGCTGCAGTCATCCCCTAAGAATCCTGGAGCTTAATTACGAAGTCCTTCTCTACTTAATTCCTTGGCACGCATGCACTAGTGCCGAGTTACATGAAGCACGTAAGGCCAAATCACGAAGTAGCACGCATCCATGCTGTATCACCCAATGACGATGACGATGCTCCTAATCCAACCATCGATCTACACATGCATGCTACTGCGTTTCTTCCTTTGATCACGAGAACTCTACCCGTCGCTATATTAGCTTGTGGCCTCCCTCTTCGCCGCAAGGCAAGCCAGCAGGCAGCACGAACGTGCACGCTGCTGTACACGTTCCCTTGGATTTATACGAACCAAGTAAATAGGCAAACATTCATGCACGGGCCGGTACTAAACTTCGATCATTACCCAGCCCAAATCGCTCTCGGCTTTTCCACCGAGCGGCCCAGCTAGCGCAGAACGCGGTTCCCATCCTGCCTCTCACGTGCGACGCTAACGCCGCCGCCCTTGCATGCTCCTGTGTGTGGCCCCACTGGCCAGCCACTACGACAAGGGTCGCGTGCGATCGACGCACAAGAGAAGGACGTCATCCACTCGGGACCCACACGTCAGAAGCTAGGGAAGAGAGGATCCCAGGCACCGTCTGTTTTTCCGTCGCAAGCGCCGTCTCCTCTCTCTCCGTACGAGCCGCCCTCACGCTGCTTTCCGTCCGACGGAGCGACGCCGTCCGTCCGACGATAGCACACGCCACAGCTTGTCCCATCCTCGCGCCTCGGCGTCCGTACCGCCGCCCGTGGGATGCGCACCGCGTGTCCCAGCTCCCGCACGGACGCATGGGATGGCCGCTACCCCTCCGAACCCTAGCGCGCCGCTATAAAAGGACCAGCGGCCGGCGCCCTCACCAACTCCCAGCAGCCGCCGCCACCGAGCCCTCCACCTTCTCCCTTCCAGCGCCGCCTTCCTTGCTTCCCTGCTCCCTCGCCGCGGCACAGCAGCAGCTCCAAGCCTCGCCATCGCACCCAGCTCGCCCGCCGTCCGCGATATCGCCTTGGAGATCCATCCGCCACCACCACCCGTCGCTCCGCTGCCCACGCCCGCAGTCTCGCCGGAGCTGCAGCGCCGCCGAAGCCTCGCGCCACGCCGAGCCCCAGGACGCCGTGACCTCTCCTTCCACGACAACGCGCTTCCCCGCGCCGCTGCTCCCTCAAGCCGACGCCGCGTCTTCTTCTACATCCACGAGCCTCGACGACGAGTCCGTGCACGCGCCACGCCCGTCCTCGCGCACGCCGGCCTCATCGTCCCTGATCCGTCTGCGTCGCCGGACCGCAACATCCGGAGCCACGATGCCGCTCGCCACGCGACCTCGTCCTCGTTGCCGCGACTTCGCCCGGACCGCTGCACTGCGTCGCCGCCGTTCCGGCCACCGGCTACGTCGCCCTGCAGCAAAGCCACGACCACCTTGCTGGAAGACACCACCGACGGCCGTCGTCCATCACTCGTCGTCGCCCTTGCTGACCATCTCGCCGCCGGCAACCTTCTGTGCCTTGGCCATCAACACAGCAAGGGTAAGCACCACCGTAGCCAAGCTTGCTGCCTTGCTTTTGCATGTGAACCTGACTACTAACTACCGTGAGCCCAAGGACATGCCTTGCAGCGGAGCCGACCGGCCGAACACCTTGGCTTCACCGACGCCAAGCCTTGAACCAAACCTTGCCGATCGACTACGACGACATCTCTGCTCGCGACGTCAAGCTGCAACGCGAGCATGCCTTGTCCCAGCAGCGTCATCTCGACGGCGTCCTCCACACTGGAGCCGCAACACCGACGGGAGCTGCTTCGCCACCAACCCGCCGAACTACGCCACGCCTTGCTCGACTACACGTCTCGGTGAGCATCGCCGTTCCCCTTTTCCAAGCCTTGTCCTTGCTACATGGTCATGGCGCCTCGAGCGCGTAGGCCGAGCCTCCACCTAGCTCTTGGACACACGCACACACCAGCACGGACCAGCCCTGGCCACCTGTGTGCGGCGCCACCATACGCCGCCGCCCTGTCCTCCATGTCCGCCGCGCCGTGGCCATGCCAAGCCACGGAGCGCGCCATCGTTCCGGCCATCACCGGCCGTATTGGACACACTGGATCCCAGGGATCATGTCCGCCGCGACGAGGCGCATCCCATGCGCACGCCGCGGGCCCGAGACACCCCCTGGGAGCACCGCCTTGCCTCGCCGTCGGAGGTTGAGGCCGCACGGGACGTCCTGGGGACGCCACCGTGGCGCCCTTGCGCCGGCCGGTTCCGGCCACCTCGCTTGCCGAGGGAGCGCGCCGTCCCGGCCGCGCCGCGGCCCGGCGGCACGCCGCAGCACCGCTGGGGGTGAAGGAGCACGCCGCAATCCGCCATGGCCGCTGCTGTGCGCCGTCGCGCGCCGCCGTCATGAAGGAACGCGCCGCCGTGCGTTTTTGCTCACTCTGCCAAGTCAAGTGCCGTGGAGCGCCGCCGCCGTGGTGTTGCCGCCATCACCGCCGGCCATGTGGAGCACGCCGCGCCGCTGTTCCACTGACCTACGGGCTCGCCGGAGCGTCGCTGAGCCGAAGCGCTCGCCGCCGAGGCCCGAGGACCGCCCCAGCGCTCGCGTGCGCCGCCATGCCGCCGCCGGCCACCCTTGGTCGCGCGCGCGACACAGCGAGGGGGATGAGGATGGGGATGAGAACCGGACGCCTAGTGTGTGGACGTGGTCCATGTGGACCAAGCCGTTCGAGGTGGGTCCCAAGTGAGCCTGTCCACCGTGCACCAGACCCCGTGAACCAGGGAGCCCTTTTAGCTTTCGGCACCCGGTCCTTGGTGGACCAAGTCGCCGATGTGGGTTCCCACGCCGGTCCACCGTGAACCAAAACCCGTACACCAGCCCGACCTGCATCCAATAGCGCCACGTGGCGAGTTCTGTGCGGCCACGTGTTGGGCCCGGCCCAGCCGCACCGGCCCACTAGCCCTGTTTCGGTCCAATGTCGGCCCCTTTTCGGCCCATTCTCGGCCCATTTGACCATTGACTCGGTCAACGCCGACGTCAGCGATGACGTCACCCGACCCCACATGTCAGTGCCACGTCATCGCCACGTCAGCAGCCTTGCCAACTCAGCCGCCCCTCTATGCCACGTGGTGGGCCCCTGTGATGCCACGTGTCAGCCTGATATTTAACCTTGTGTTAATCTTTTTCTAAATCTGTTTCAGCTTCAGAAATTCATAACTAATTCATTGTGGCTTCGAAAAATACAATCAAGGTACTTAAATTTTCTATAAATCGAGCACAATAATGTGAAGCTATGTTTGAGTGCATTTGGTTCTTCTATATTTCATTTGCTTCTTCGTGGATTCTATAGGAGTCGCTAACGTGACTTACGTTTCGGTTTCAGAGTCGATTCGGGAGAGGAACGAACTGAGGAGGGAGACCACGAACACGAGGGAGAGAACCTGTTGAACGACTACGGAGGACTTGTACCACTACTCGCGGATCCGTACCACTACTTCTTCGACATCGCAGGTGTCATGGCAGCACCTCTTTTTAGAGAATCCTATTAGACATTGCATGTGTAGAATTGCTAGCGCTTTATATTTATTCCTTTGCTAGTATATGATGCATGATATTGCCTGAGCTATATTTACCTTGTTCGAAGCCCTTTTACCATGTTACCCAGCCTTGCGCTCGCACTTATATATATTACCGCCCTTCTGCGTGCTTGCATTTATTATCACCATACTTATTATAACTCCACTTTGCATTGTATATGTGATGCGGGTGGTGAACCCCTGGGAATGGTTTGGCTTGGGATGCCGGACTTGTGGTTATGGTGGTGAGCGGTGTGCTGCGTGAGTCTTGGGTGTGTGGTGAGGGTTGAGTCGGCCGGACAGGGATTACGACGAGCTTCGAGCGAGTCTTGCCGAGGGGACACGGCCTGGGTGCCCCCGCTTTGTGAGAGTACCTGTGGCGGGTACATGTGAGGACTGAGGAGTTCTATTGTGCGAACCTCTGGGAGGTGGAGCCGTGGGAATGGGGTGCTGTGGCGGCACGTTAAAGATTAGCCCATACAGGGGAGATATCGCTGTCTGGCCAATACCTAAGGACTTGAGGGCTAGTGACCGGATCATTGGACGCTTACTTTCCACTCGCTCTCTAATGGGAAGGGAGACGGTCTAACCATCTGGTAGAACGAATGCCACACGTCTGGAGTAAGCGGATGTGTCGGGAGGTACGGGCGAGGAGTGCTCACACCCTCCTTAACCAACATAGTGACCCCCGAGGCCCGGGTACTATGTCTCCGCCTCGGCGGCCGTGGTCGAGTGGCAGGATGGTATTCCCGCTCTAGGCTTATGGCGATCGATACCGCCTAGGTGGGCACACCTATGATGGCTATCTTGTGGAATAGTGAAACCTCTCGCGAGTGTATGGTTGATCGATCGATACATAGCCGACTCATTGGCTATGGACCCCCCGTGTGATGCTTGCTTGACTAGGAGAGGAGTCTTCTCGCCTTCTTGGGATATGGGTATGTTACATCGCCGTGAGCCCGGAGGTCATGCGGGTCGTTGAGGCCTCGACGAGAGGGAGTCGTCTTGCCGGCCATGGGCGTGGTGGGGTGTGGTGTGGGGTGTGAGGTGTGGTGATGTGTGGATGGGATGGATGGGATGGTGGATGGATGTGTGTGTGGGATTTAGGAATGTGTTAAACTTGATTATTATTATTATTATTATTATTATTATTATTATTACTATACTTGTTGCTACTCGCATGCGCTAGGATGCAAACCAAACCAAATATAGGATCGCCGGATCCCTTTATTTTCTCTTTTCCACTAAAGCTCATTCGGTCTTCGACCATGGCCGCACACATCCGGCGGTGCAGATTTTCCGTGATGTTAGGATTGAAAGGATTAGAAGGTCTCGTGCTGCGCTCAAGTTGGAGATTGAAGCCGCTTCCGCGTTTACTTCTACCTTCGCAAGTCAGTTCCGGATGTTAGAAATACTTTGTTTGCGCAAAGGTGGCATTGTAATTATTAATGTAAACCCTTCTACTTCTACTCGTATTCTCGAATTCGATGTATGGGATTGATTATCAACTCGTTGTATATCATTCCCGTGGGATTTTCCCTTCGCGGAAAATTGAGGATGTTTCAAGCCCCGTGTTGT
>JAENPR010002996.1:0-24926 GCA_018135685.1 Themeda triandra
TTGTGCGTATCGATCATCTCATACGGGGTAAGTGTCACATAAAATATAGGAATGAATGATAAATGACATAAGATAAATGAGAGCATTTAGCCACATAATAATAGTAATAAGCCATCTCAACTTAGCACTCTAAGCTTATAACACTAGCATGGACTAGGACGATCTAGGGTATAATCCTATGTTATTCTTTCAAAGTCATCATGGCGGGAAAAGGTTACATCTATGCATAGTGATATTATTACCGGAGAGACAAGAGACATAGCAATGACTTCAATGTAATAGGTTTGTGCTAGACCTATACTCGGGAGAAGGGCTACAAAGGAGACTGGGAGCGGCATCAACTCCCGCGATCTACCTCACGATCTGGAATATAGGGTGCAATCGCGAGATAAATACGGTCCTAGGCACCACGCCTACAATATTTACCACTCGCCCATCGATCTAATGAGCAAAAGCTATACGATCCTATGCATAAACATAATTCTAGTCCAACTATCACTAAACATATAATCAAAGTAAACTAAGAACAATATAATTGAGAACATAATCAAATAGAGCAAAGTCAAGTCGATATAATAGAATAGAATAAAGTACTACTCATAGTATCACGAACAATGATGAATATTACAAGAATGTAGAGGGGAATTACCAAGAACTACGGCAGGATCAGGACTCCAAGCTAGGCTTGATTCCCTCTAGATCTATTCCTATGTAGCTATGCTACTAAACTATGGAGCTATTGAGATGGTGGCTCTGGCTTCTGCGAATTACGATGAGAGAATGAACTCTTGAATGAATTAGGGTTTCACTTTCGGGGCAATTGATAGGTCTGGCTAGAGGGGGTGAATAGCCTAATAAAATTTCTAGCAAGAACACTAGACAACCCAATTAGATAGCAAGGCGGCAGAATGTGTAAAGCAAGTGCTTGACTACTCTAAGCAAGCCGTCCTATCATGCAAGGCTACTCAACTCAATTGCACATACAACAACGGTGATCAATCTACACAATGTCGGTTCACGAAACCAACCAAACAATTCTACCCCCGCGGATTTAAGCTACACAAGTGGTTCCCGACCGACCACAACAAGCAATTCTACTTTTCGAGAAAGTTAGAAGATGATCGAAGATTATACCGCGCGAAGAGTAGAAGATAGCCAATCACCGGTGTAGAAGCCAATCACCTAGAGAACTCAAGCACAATCACAAAGGAGGTCGAAGCCTCGGCAATCCTGCAAATCAACACAATGATTTTTTACCGAGGTTCACTTGCTTCTGAGCAAGCTACTCCTCGTTGTGGCGATACACTTGCTTGGTGAGTTGCCCGCTCAATTGGCTCGGTGCCAAAAACCCCAATGAGGCGCAATCTCCACACATGACAAGGATCCACAAACCGACGAGCAATCCACTAGAGTATCCTTTCGCGAACTCCGCGGGGAAGGATCAAGAACCCCTCACAAGAACCGTGTGGCCTCGAGCAATCCAGCTCGAGCTCGACCACCGCGGCCTCCAACCGTCTACGGTGTGGGGGAATCACCGAAGAGTAACAGAATCCGCTGACTTCCGATGAACAAGTGCCTCCCAGATGCAACTCTCAATGCAAATCACTTGTTCTCACTCAAATCTCTCTCAAGATTAGCAAAGGAATCAAAGAGATGAGTGGGGGAGTGTCTCTCACGCTCAAAGTATGCTCAAGTGAGTAGAAATGGCGAAGAGAGCCTCCCAGGCTAGCCCAACCTTCTATTTATAGACCTAAGTCCAAAATAGAGCCATTGCCCCTCGGGCGACAACTTTACAATGCGCCCCGACAGCGTCGCCAGCTGCCAGCGGACGCGTCCGCGGCTGCTGCGCCCGCGACGGCCCGGCCGTTGGAGTTTGAAGTGGCCCGTCACCAAGCACCGGACGCTCAACGGTGTACCTTCGGCGTCGCAGCGTGGTCTAGCGGCCGCCCGGCTCGACCTCGAGCCCTCGCCGGACCGTACCGGACGCGTCACGGCGGCGCGTCCGCCCATCGACCCGGCCTAACACCTGGCACCCAGCGCCCGATCTGAAGTTTAACGGTGCACGTCCCAGGGGGACCCGCCGGACGCGCCACGGCGCGTCCGCTCAGCTCTGCGCCGGACATCCCGACCCACGCCGACTTCGGCATGCGCCGGACGCGTCCGGCCCTCGCCCCCGGCGTGCGGACGCCGCGTCCGCGCGCTGAAGATGTCCACCTCTTGTATGATCTTTGATGTCGCATTAATCGTCGATCCAATCTCCGAACCACTTTGTCCAAGGTACTAACTCCACGGAAGCAGGTCACTTCTCAAGCACGCGAGGTGCGTATCTTCTCAAGATCCGTCGACAAGTGTTAGCTCTCTAGTTAGCCTCTCGTAAATCATGCAAAGTCACAACTAGAGGCACTTAGGACTTAGCGAATGCAGACCGAAACCCCTCTTGATAGTCGGTTAAGCGATCCTAAATGTGGTCACACTCGCTAAGTGTCTCGACCACTAAACCGGAAAGCCACTTATCAAGTATACGCCGCCTTGATCTCCATGGGCGTTTCCATCCATCAACGGAGCTTGATCCTTCCATGTATCCACCATGTTCGTCACCGTGGAATGATCACCATGCTCCATCATCCCTTAGTCACATTGCTATGTGTCTAACCACACTTAGAGCAAAGTATTAGCAATGTTGAGTGTCATTAATTACCAAAACCAAACCGGAGCTTTCAATATCCCCCTTTTTGGTAATTGATGACAACCTCATTCAAACTCACAAAGATATGGAAATTGAATTCAATATGAAATTGAATTGCTTGCCGAACATTTTGATCATGAATCTTGGATTGGACAAGCATTTCAACTCGGTTTTAGTAGTGGTAGCATTTCCCCACATGTATTGCATCAAATGTTTGGTGATTTTCAAGCACACATGCCTAAAACTTTTGTGAGTTACCACAACCAAAATGGTACTAAGGTTGGTTTATAGAATTGACCTTTGAAGCGTGATACCAATCGGAGTGCGATAATAGACCTTCCTTAGCACCATGGGAATCTAGACATCATCAAAAACTCAAAATACCTCATGAGATCACATTATAAGCAAGGTACTTTGAACAAGAGAAACTCTACGTCTAGAAACCACCTATGCATGCTAGTACTTCATTTCATCAGTAAGTTCTATACTAGCATTACACCAAACAAGCATGAATATTGAATTTAGCTTGCAATGCTCCAAATCATCATGTATGCACACAAAATGCAACAAATAGTCTATGAGCTTGCCCCTATTTGTGTGCTCATGGTTGGAGTCATATCATAAAAATTGATCCCCTTCCATTGCTCTTTGTGACTATTTCTCCACACGAGGTGTAAACTTCTCCCCACTAGGTGTATACTTGGTGTATACTTTACTTCTCCTATTTGTCATCAATGACCAAAGAAGGGTGCATAAGATGAGAGAAACAAGTCAATCCAACTATGGCCAAATCTAAATCACATGCCTAGAAAATGTATCTCGGTTTGAACAAGGGCAAGCTTCTTCACACCTCATAAAACTAAGGGTTATCTTGACCGTGTTGAGATACATATCATGAGCAAGTGCTAAAGATTCAACACTAGGCTCACAAGCTCACAAACAAGTCATATGCATCACTATATCAAATCAAGCATAGAAACAATAGTGATGCCATACCCTTCAAATTCATTTGATTTGCAATGAATGATCCTAGCAAGATGCACATGTATACATGTCTACACAACTAGCAAAAGGATGCATGAGATATAACAACCAACTTTACCTTGCTATGTTGGAGGAGAGGCATGTCATATATGGGTGCATCAATCCATGTTGGAGAAGCTAAGTATGTTCAACTCATTCCTCAACTTGCAATATCTCTTCTCGTCAAGAGGCTTGGTGAATATGTCGGCTAGTTGATCTTCGGTGCCAATGCTTTCAATGCTAATATCACCCTTTTGTTGATGATCTTTAATGAAGTGGTGCCTCGCATCAATGTGCTTGGTTCTAGAATGTTGAACCGGATTGTTTGTCATCTTGATTGCACTTTCATTGTCACAAAACAAAGGCACATGCTTGAACTTGATCCCATAGTCCTTCAAGGTGGCTTTCATCCATAGCAATTGTGCACAACAATTCTGCACTAATATATTCGGCTTGGCGGTGGAAAGTGCCACACTATTTTGCTTCCTTTGAAGACCATGACACAAGAGATCTTCCTAGCACTTGGCATGTTCCACTTGTGCTCTTATATCAATCTTGCAGCCGGCATAGTCGGAGTCGGAGTATCCAATCAACTCAAAGGCTTGACCCCTTGGGATACCATAGACCAACATCTTGAGTACCCTTCAAGTATCTCAACACCCTCTTGGTTACCGAATCAAGTGACTCTCTCTTGGGCTTGAAATCTTGCACACATGCACACACTAAACATGACATCAGGCCTTGAAGCGGTCACATATAGCAAGCTTCCAATCATTGATCTATATATAGCTTTTGCTCAATCATCTTCCCATATCATCAATGTCCAAGCCACCATTGGTTCCCATAGGTGTACTAATGGCCTTAGCATCCTGCAACCCAAACTTCTTGATCATGTCTTTGATGTACTTGCCTTGACTCACAAAGGTGCCATTCTTCATTTGCTTGATTTGAAGACAAAGGTAAGTAGCTCAACTCTCCAAGCATTGACATCTCAAACTCACTAGCCATCATCTTATGCCAAACTCTTCACAAAGAGAATTGATTTGTTGATCCAAAGATGATATCATCCACATAGATTTGCAATACAAACAAATCATCGTCTATCTTCTTGGTGAAGAGAGTGGTGTCAACTTTGCCCATCTTGAAGCCTTTGGAGATGAGAGAATCCTCAATCTTTCATACCGTACCCTTGGAGCTTGCTTCAATCCATACAATGCCTTCTTGAGCTTGTAAACATGGTTGGGTTTTCTTGTTATCCTCAAAAGCGGAGGAGTTGTGCAACATACACTTCCTCATTGATGAAGCCATTGAGAAATGCACTCTTCACATCCATTTGATAGAGCTTGATGTTGTGAGCACAAGCATAGGCTAATAGGATTTTAATTGCCTCAATCTTGCCACGGTGCATGTTTCTCCAAAGTCAAGAACCTCAGCTTGTGTGTAACCTTGTGCCACTAGTCTCGCTTTGTTCCTCACCACTAAGCCATCTTGATATTGCTTGTTCTTGAAGACCCACTTGGTTCCAATCACATTGTGCTTCTTTGGCCTCTCCAACAAGCTCCCATACATCATTTCTAGTGAAATTGTTCAATTCCTCATGCATGGCATTTATCCAATCCGGATCCTTCAATGCTTCATCAATCTTAGTTGGCTCAATGAATGACACAAAGGAGTAATTCTCACATATGCTAGCCAATCTTGATCTTGTTTGTACACCTCTTTGAATGTCACCAATGATATGATCTAGAGGATGATCTCTTGCAATGTGAGAAGGTTGAAGAACTAGCTCATTTGCATTGCTTGCTTGACCTTGATCTTGATCTTCATGTTGAGTACCACTTGAGCTTGCCTCATTGGAATCTATCACCACTTGAGTTGGCACTTGCACTTCATCACCATCATCCACTTGCCTCGGCCTAATGTCACCAATGTCCATGTGTCTCATTGCATTGCTCAATTGATCTCCACCCACATCTTCTTGATTTTGATCTCCAACTTGAGAGCCTTGGGTTTCATCAAATTCAACATCATGAACCTCTTCAACTAGCCCACTAGCCAAGTTCCACACTCTATAAGCCTTGCTAGAAGTAGAGTAGCCAAGAAGAAATCCCTCATCGCATCTCTTGTCAAACTTGCCAAGTCTTTGCCCCTTCTTGAGTATGTAGCACTTGCAACCAAAGACACAGGAAGTAAGCAATGTTGGGCTTCCTTCCATTCAAGATTTCATATGGAGTCTTCTCTAACTTCCCATGGCAATAGAGGCGGTTGCTATAGTAGCTTAATGAGTGTTGATAGCATCACTCCAAAACTTCTCACTCACATTGTACTCAAGTAGCATAGTTCTTGCCATCTCAATCAGGTCCTATTCTTATCTCAACTACACCATTGGATTGGGGAGTGTAGGTTGGTGAGAATTGATGTACAATTCCAAGCTCATCACATAACTCTTCAACTCTTGTGTTCTTGAATTCACTCCCATTGTCACTTCTTATCTTCTTGATGGTAGTGTCAAACTCATTTGCACCCTCTTGACAAATGACTTGAATAGATCATAGACTTAAGCTCTTGTCATAGAGGAAGAACACCCAAGTGTATCTTGTGTAGTCATCCATGATCACAAATCCATACTTGTTGCCCCAAATTGATGTATAGTGAGTTGGGCCAAACAAGTCCATATGCAACAACTCAATGCTCTTGATGTTGACATCTCATTCTTCTTGGGATGTGAGTTCCCATGTTGCTTCTAGGCTTGACATGCACTACAAGGTCTATCCTTCTCAAATGTGACATCATTCAAGCCTCTCACTAGATCATGCTTCACTAACTTGTTTAATTGCTTCATGCCAACATGTCCAAGGCGCCTATGCCATAGCCATCCCTTGCTTGAGTTGCCTATCAAACATGATGAAAGTTGGGCTTCACTAGCATTGAAATCAACCAAGTACAAGCTTCCATGCCTAAATCCTTTGAAGATGATATTTGCTTGATCCTTGCTCACCACCTTAACATACTTGTCATCAAATATGCACTTGTAGCCAAGATCACACAATTGTGCCGACAAAAGATTGAAGTTCAAAGTATCAACTAGCAATACATTGGAGAGATCCTTGTCATTGGAAATTGCAACCTTTCCAAGCCCACGTGACATCACCCTTGCTATTGTCACCAAATGTGATGGAGTTGAATCCACCATTGTCATTCTTGTCAAGTGATTTGAACATACTATCTTCACCGGTCATATGATTTGATGCACCACTATCAAGCACCCAATGCCTCCTCGGCTTTGTAATTTACCTACAAGAAGACATCAAGCTTTAGGTACCCATTTTTGCTTGGGTCTTGAAGGTTAGTCACTAGAGTCTTTGGCACCCAAATAGCTTTCTTCTTTGAGCTCATCCATGGTGTACCAATGAATCTAGCACTCTGTAAGGTCCTAGATGGCTAGAGGGGGGTGAATAGCCTATAAAAATTTCTACAAACTCCTAAGCAAACTTCGTTAGATACACAAACGGAGGAAAGCAAGTTTTGCTTAGCCTACTAGATGTTGCAAGCCTCCTATCCAAACAATTCTAGTAGGTGATCACTAGCACAAACAATAGCTACCACTAGTGATCAAGAGTTCTACCACGGGATTTAATCTACACAAGGAGTGGTTCCCGCCGACCACACACAAGCAATTCTACCCACGGGATTTAGTCTACACAAGTTGTGGTTCCCGACCGACCACGCAAGCAATTCTACTTTGCAAGAAAGTAATCAAAGTAATACAAGATAGGGTAGGACGTGTTATACCAACGCGTAGAGTTGAGGTTGACAATCACCAATAAGATGAACAATCAATCACAATCGGCAACACACAAAGGATGATGACCAATCACCGGGAGACAAGATGAACACAATGATTTATCCCCGGATGTTCACTTGGGCACCGCCAACTACGTCACCCGTTGTGTCGACCAACACCTAGATGGTTCCTCGGTGTGACCCTCAAGTCACTAGCCCCTCAAGGCTCGCCCCGCAAGGCACCGCAAGACACCACTCTCAAGCGAGGTACTCAACGACACGCGCAATCCACTAGGATGCTCTTCGTGATCCCCACGAGGTGAGCTCGAGCCTCTCACAAACAACCGGAGGTGGCCAAGAACAATCACCTTCTCTTGCCAACGCCTCCAACAATCTCCAAGCCGGCTAGGAGCGGTACTCTCCAAGAGTAACAAGAAATCCACCGGCGAAACCACCCACAAGTGCCACTAGATGCTCTCAAGCAATGCAATGCACTAGGTGATTCACTCAATCTCTCTTAGGATGAACAACCAAGCAAGGGAGAAGAGTGGGAGAGAGTCTCTTAGCTCAAAGGATGCATAAGGGATGAGAAATGGCCAAGAGACCTCCCCAAGGGCCGGCCACCTTCTATTTATAACCCCTCAAACAAATGTGACCGTTACCCCCTCGGGAGGCCGAAGCGATACGCGCGCCGGCCGCGTACGCAAACCACGGACGCGTCCGGCGCTTCTTCCTCGCGCGCGAGCAAGTCGGCGTTGGCTCGCGTTCAATCTCGTCCGCCACGTGTGCGTCCGCTGCGTCCGCGCGCGTCCGCGCCAGCGTCCCGGACCGGCGAAGCTCGAAGTTTACGGTCCGCGTCCGCCGTCCGCCCGGGCCGCGGCCGGCGTCCGCGCGCCCGGCCGACGCGCGCCATGCCAGGTCGGCACGCGCGGATTTGCCACGATAACGCGTCCCCGCGTCAATCCGCTGCGTCAGCACGTCCGTCCGGCGCGGACACATGCCCGTGCTCGATCCAGTCGCCGGACGCGTCCGGCGCTTTTGCCCAAGCGCGTCCGGCGCCTCCTGCCAGTCTTTGCCTTTTCGCCGTGCCGTGACACCAACTTCTCCAACATGCTATCCAACAAGTATACCAACTTGATCATCGAGAGATAGCATGATTTCAACCAAATTTTGCATCCCGGCGCAATAGAAAATATGCATCCATTTTTCCCAAAAACGCGCGAAACCCATCTCTACACCAAACCACAGCGCGCCCAAACGCCACCTTTGTAAATGTGCCAACACCACCAAGTGTACATCTCCATGTGTTTGTGTGTTAGCTTTTCACAACCATTTCCCAAAGGTTAGGTTAGCTCACTAGGCCCTACATGCAATGCACTTCATGAATTCACCTAGTGGCACCCGTGCGTCGAATAGCCGATAAGACTTCCCCTCTTA
Source organism: Themeda triandra (assembly GCA_018135685.1). NCBI lineage: Eukaryota > Viridiplantae > Streptophyta > Magnoliopsida > Poales > Poaceae > Themeda > Themeda triandra. Next base: position 8,930 of record JAENPR010002996.1, read on the forward strand.
ATAGTGCGGCTATCGATCCTAAACCACTCGCACCTCTATGGTGTCTTGAGTGCAAAACAAAATGGCCCTATAGGTTATACCTTTGCCTTGAGCCCATTTTGTTCCTCCAAATGATCTGAACGCTTCACACCATCATGTGACCGTCGTCTCGATCCATCGATCTTGACTTCTTGCCCTTCACCGTGCATCGGTCCATCGGCGCCTAGTCCAGTCTTGTGGAGCTTCACCATCGCATGGTCTTCGCTCCAGAAGCCTCGACTAGCCCTTCACCTTCAACACCGGTCCATGGAGCCAAGCATCGTCTTGATCTTCATCTTTGATCACATGACATGTGTCATGCTTCATATTCAATATGCTCATCATGTGGACAACCTTTCTCTAAATCAACCACTTAGATAAACAAGGTTAGTCCTAGGTTTCATCAATTAGCCAAAACCAAACTAGGGACTTTCACACTCACACCACACTCACTCTTAACAAGCATGTAAGAAGCATTCAACTTGTAAGAGGATGCACTAGTGTTCTTGTTCTTGAATGCATGCTCTAAATGACCCACTTGCTTGCAACTCTTGCAATAGCTACCATTGTTCTTCACAAAATAAGTCTTGTGAGGAGCAAAGGCGGCTTTGCCTTTCTTGGGGGTATAGCCCAATCCCTCTTTGTATACAGAAGCTCTTTGGCTACCCAAGCACATAAGCAAGCGGTCCTCGCCACCATAAGCCTTAGCCAAGGTGTGATTGAGCTCCTTGACTTCCTTCTTAAGAGACTCATTCTCAACTACTAGTGTAGAATCACATGCATGACCAACACTACTAGATGAAGTAGAGGCATAAGAGCATGAAAGGCCAAGTGATGCAACAACAATTGAATCATCAAGTGAATCACATGATGTAGACACATCTTTCTTCTCTATGATCACCACTTGTGATTGCACTTTCTCTTGCTTCTCAACTAGAGAAGAATGAGCTTTTTTCAAGCTTAGAGTGAGCAATCTCTAGCTTCTTATGGTCTACCTTTAGACTCTCATAAGAGGCCCTCAACTCCATAAGTTCTTGCTCAAGGTTTTGTTTATCCTTTGCATGACCCCTACATTCTTTCCTAGAGTCATTGAAAGCACTTTTGCAATCTTCAAGCATGACCATAGTTCTTCTTTTGTGGTGTCATCATCATCATCACTCTCATCATCACTATCGGGTGGAGGTTGTACCTTAGTGGCCTTGGCCATGAAGCAAGATGATGGAGCACCAAATAGAGAAAGCTTCTCTTGAATGGCAATGCTTGCGTGCCCCTTCTTCTTCTTCTTGGAATCATCATCTTCATCACTTGAGGAAGATGAATCACTCTCCCAAGTTGCCACATGAGATTCACCTTCTTCTTCTTGTGAGAGGAGTCTTTCTCCTCCTTCTTCTTCTCTTGCTTCTTCCTCTCCTTCCTCATGGCATCTTCATCATCACTTGCATAAGGACACTTTGCAATGAGATGATCCTTGCTATTACCCCGGAAGCACTTCATGGGACGGTCACTTGACTTGGATGAGCTTCTCTTTTTTGCTCTTGGACCGGTACCCCTTCTTCATGAGCTTCCCCATTCTCTTCACAAGGAGTGCCATTTGTTCACTCACTTCTTCTTCTTGCCCACTTGAGCTAGAGCATGGTTCATCTTCACTTGATGACTCTTCTTTCTTCTTGCCCTTGCTCTTGGATGATGTGGCCTTGAATGCCACGCTCTTCTTGTCATCATCCTTTTTCTCATTCTCCTTCTTCTTCTTCTTCACCAACTCTTCCTTCTCATGATCTTCTCTAAACTCATCATCGGCCATTATCTCTTGAAGGACTTGGTTGGGAGTTGGCTTCTCCTTCATTGTTGTCTTCACCATGACGGTCTTCAACATATCAAATCTCTTGGGAAGACACCTCATGAACTTAGTGGAGAATTGAGAGTCCTTGATCTCTTCCCCAAGTCCCTTGAGCTCATTGACAATGACTTGGAGCCTATGGAACATCTCCGGCACACTCTCATCCTCCTTCATTGAGAAACTTGCAAACTTCTCTTGCAACATGTAGGCTCTTGCGGTCTTGACACTTTCGGTGCCCTCGTAAGCTTCTTCTAGCTTCTTCCAAATATCATGAGCCACCTCAAGGTTCTTGATGAGCTCAAAAGCTTTATCATCAAGTGCCTCATGGAAAGCACTCACGGCAATGTCATTTGCTTGTTGCTTCTTCTCTTGGCCGGTGTTGGCACCGCACCCTCAACAAGCTCAAACTTTGTTTCCACAACTTTCACACCTCAAGATTGATTGACTTGAGATGACTCTTCATCTTGAGCTTCCATTTGGCATAGTCATCACCTCGAAATGATGGTGCCTTCTTGGTGTTGTTGATATGCATAACCATAGCCATTGCTTCACCGTAGGATGTTAATCCAACTCAAACAAACGGTGCCGGCTCCGATACCACGTGATAGGTCACAATGGCTAGAGGGGGGTGAATAGCCTAATAAAATTTCTAGCAAGAACACTAGACAACCCAATTAGATAGCAAGGTGGCAAATGTGCAAAGCAAGTGCTTCGACTACTCTAAGCAAGCGAGTCCTATCATGCAAGGCTACTCAACTCAATTGCACATACAACAACGGTGATCAATCTACACAATGTCGGTTCACGAAACCAACCAAGCAATTTACCCACGGGATTTAAGCTACACAAAAGAGTGGTTCCCGACCGACCACAACAAGCAATTCTACTTTGCGGAAAGTTAAGAGATGATCGAAGATTATACCGCCCGCGAAGAGTAGAAGATAGCCAATCACCGGTGTAGAAGCCAATCACCTAGAGAACTCAAGCACAATCACAAGGAGGTCGAAGCCTCGGCAATCACAAATCAACACAATGATTTTTTACCGAGGTTCACTTGCTTCCCGGCAAGCTACTCCTCGTTGTGGCGATACACTTGCTTGGTGAGTTGCCCAGCTCAATTGGCTCGGTGCCAAAACCCCAATGGGGAGCCGCAATCCCCACACAAGACAAGGATCCACAAGCCACGAGCAATCCACTAGAGTATCCTTTCGCAGGAACTCCGCGGGGAAGGATCAAGAACCCCTCACAAGAACCGGTGTGGCCTCGAACAATCACCAACTCGAGCTCGACCACCACTTTGCTCCAAACCGTCTCACGATGACGGGAATCACCGAAGAGTAACAAGAATCCAGCGGCTCACTCAATGAACAAGTGCCTCTAGATGCAACTCTCAATGCAAATCACTTGTTATCACTCAAATCTCTCTCAAGATTAGCAAAGGAATCAAAGAGATGAGTGGGGGAGTGTCTCTCTTTGCTCAAAGTATGCTCAAGTGAGTAGAAATGGCGAAGCCTCCCAAACCGACCAACCTTCTATTTATAGACCTAAGTCCAAAATAGAGCCGTTGCCTCCGGGTGACAACTTTACAATGCCGGACAGCGTCCGCTTGCTTTGTGGACGCGTCGGCGCTCTTGGCTGCCGCGCGGCCGGCCGACCTTTGAGTTTGAAGCCCACGTCACCAAGCGCCGGGCGCTCGGTGTACCTTCGGCGTCCGCCGCGTGAGTCACGCGCCCTTCAACAGCTCGACCTCGAGCCCTCGTGAGACCACGCCGAGACGCGTCGCGGCCGCGTCGCCGCGCGTCCGGCCGAGCACCTGCTGCAACGCCCGATCTGGAAGTTTCTGGTGCGCGTCAGGGACCCGCCGGACGCGCCACGGCCAGCGTTCCGCTCGCTGCGCTAGGCTTGACCGGCCAGCGCCGACTTGGCATGCGCCGGACGCGTCGGCCTGCGGCCGGCGTCGACGCCCGCGTCGCGCGCCGCGAAGATGTCCACCTCTTGTATGATCTTCGATGTTGCACCGTCGTCGATCCAATCTCCGAACCACTTTGTCCAAGGTGCTAACTCCACAGAGTAGGTCACTTCTCAAGCACGGAGTTAGCGTATCTTCTCAAGATCACGTTGACAAGTGTTAGCTCTCTAGTTAGCCTCTCATGCATCATGCAAAGTCACAACTAGAGGCACTTAGGACCGCGAATGAACCGAGGAAACCCCTCTTGATAGTCGGTTATCGATCCTAAATGTGGTCACACTCGCTAAGTGTCTCGACCACTAAACCGGAAAGCCCTATCAAGTATACCTTCGCCTTGATCTCCATGGGCGTTTCCATCCACCAACGGAGCTTGATCACTTCACATGTCCACCATGTTCATCACCGTGATCACCATGCTCCATCATCCACCGTCACATTGCTATGTGTCTAACCACACTTAGAGCAAAGCATTAGCAATGTTGAGTGTCATTAATTACCAAAACCAAACCGGAGCTTTCACCAGGGGCTCTGAATATATAGCCCCCTAGGATGAACCACAGCCCCCAGATCAAACCGACCTAAATGGACGATAATTATTCATCCTCAAAGGCGGTGGAGGCAGGATCCGCGAGACTCAACGTGATTGGCTGAGGTGGGGAGTCGGCCAACTCCGCCAGGCGACCGGCGCCGAGGCTGCCGGTGGGGCCCCGCCTTCGGGGGTCGCCTTACGGAGTCTTCTAGATTATACAATTTCACCCGTTCGGTCTTTATCTCTATGTAATCATGACATGTTTAATTTCCTTTGGTTCTCTTTACGATAACCCCTGCAGAAATAGACAATCACCAAAACTCATGGAATTAAATCGGTATAACCCCTATATCTATAGGTGAACTCATATTAGTCCTTTCTCTTCTTTGCGTTGACGGTACAAAATTGATACTTAACGACCGTCAACAAACTCCCCCAAGCTTACCTTTTGCTCATCCCTGAGCAAAGATAGACTCGATGATGGATCGGAGTTCTTTGCAATGCTTTCACTTCTCACAAGTACACATGCATTCAAACAAGAACTCTCCTCCGGATTAGAGTGAACTATTCTGACTCAAAACTCACTCATATTACCTTTCACCATGGGGCTTGTAACCGTCACTTGGGTCTTGAGTAGTTGAAAGATAGAACGGTCAAGTCAAGCGCCATGTTTCTCGCTCTTTGATCAACTATTATCCCGGAGTTTTTGCAAAGTTTTGAAATAAAACTCAGAGTTCCTTATATGAACCTTTCAAGTCTCTCATTTGTGGTATTTCTGGATCCTCTCTAGGGCACGAGTAGTGTATGCCTTCTCTCTTCTCTCAGAAATATGTGGTATTTGTGGAACTAAGGCATAGTGAAAAGTGCCTTCTATCTCTCACCCTACTTTCTAATAGGCTTATGTGGAGTTCATAGGTGGGGAGACACTCAAACTCACTTGCATATATTGCACAGTTAAGACATGGATCCAGTAGGAACTAAAATAATAATAAAGTCATATGTGCATGTGAATGAGGAAGTGGAATGGATGATAAGATGATAATAGATGATGATGGTATGATGGTGATAAGGAAATGATTATGAGGGGTACTCAACTGGTGAACATCTACTTCTACACTTGCTCCTTTGGGGATAACATGACTCCTTTATTTGGAAACCTTGGAACTTCTTGAAAGGAAGGACTTGGCTACTCTTTTCTTTCTTTTTTTTTTCTTTTCTTTTTCTTCTCTTTCTTTTTTTTAGAGCAACCAATCCTACGAAAACAAACTTTAGCAACGGGGATCATATAACTTCAAATGATAATATTTGGAGCTTTTATGTAGGCAATGAAAGCGGCGATGATTATTTCTAGATGTTCACTCCCGGGATAGGAATAGAACCTTTTAAGGATAAAGTGAAATAAGTAGTGTATGTATATGTGGATGGATGGATGTATGGATGGATGGATGCGTACTCCCAGGGTAGGAGCAGCATAAGTGCGTATCTCCAGGGTAGTGATAGCACAACATGTGGTGGATATGGATCTATATGTGGGTGATACTTCTAGGGACAGAAGTAGCACAGAATGAATGTAGTAGTTATAAAATAGGTGCGTGCTTCGAGGGACGAAGTAGCATAGATCAATGGATGGAGAGCACATAATATTGACTTTATTTGTATATTTGATTCCTTATGGGTCCATGGCATAACCACACTCAATGCCTATAAAGTCTACACTCAAACCTACAATATAATCTATATAAACGGATGGGTCTTCCTAATCTAGTAAGCATGAATATATGGCTGTGGTAGGAATTTGAACTCTCATCATAAAGGAACTCATCATGCAGGAATTTAATATTGTCAAAGATAAATTCTCGAACTCTAGTATCTCTAGGAACAAGATGAATGACTCAAAACCTTCCCATATCGTCCCGTCAACCACCTAGACTTAGATCAAGTGTTCGCTACCCCACAAGTTTCGGGTTGAGCAAATCTCAAATCTAAATAGTTGTGTCCAAAACTCGAGAGAGTGCAAGGTTGAAAACTAGGTACTTGAAATTACGAGGCAACTATTCATCATCTCCATGTAGAGTTTATTAGGGGACTATTTAAAGCCTGTTACAAAAGCTCTCCAAAAGATAAATAAGGAAATCTTTAGGTTTCTACGGTTATGCATCTTTTTTAGTAGTTTTAACAAAGCATACTTTAACAAGGCATAAACAAATAAGTTGGAAACACTTAGCTTGGTACACGGGGATGCTCTCCCCAAAAGGCTGGATGTTGGCATAGTCTGGCGATGTTGGCGGCCCGGGCAATGAAGACGTTCTAGTCCTCCGAGTGTTGTAGAAAGTTGCGGTTGGAGACGGCATTCAATTGTCGCGGCGGCGCTCCGACGGGGAATTTGGATGTCCTCTGCTGTTGGCTCTTCTTGATCCTTGATGTTACCGTGAAGCTCAAATAGACAACAAAGCTTGTGGGCTGATTAAGTGTTAGTGACAAAAACCTCTAGGCCTAAGTTGTCTAGAACTTTCCTAACTTAAAACTCATTCTAACGGGATCACAAGAAATATTTTTATCTTTTTATTATTTAAGGAATGCAGACGAGAGAAAGATAAATATCTTTGAGAAATTATTTTTGTGCCACCACGGTGAATGATTATCCACATGGGGCTTAAAAAGTTTTTCTAGATGCAAATGCACAACATCTTTATTTTCTTTTCTAATGCGAGAGATAAAAAAGTAAAGATGCAACAAGGATGCAAGTAGGAAAATAAATATGCTAAGGTAAAAATGAAATGCTAAAAAGTAATTCTTTGATAAATACCAAGTTACCTCTTGGCGCGGCGTTCGGTGGTTTAAGTCCTCCGAACCGGGACTTGTCATGTTCGCTCATTTTTCAAGGGGCGCATTGGTGGCGCCTACGATGGCGACGTCGCCTTGTGTGTAGGAATTGATTCGATTTTGCTTTTACCTTCCACACCTTCTTTGTTGGAGAGGATGACCTTGAGGAGGAAGCTTCTTGGATCACTTGTTTCTCTTACATTGGTAGTACCTCTTCTTGTTCTACAATGTTCTTCTCTTCGGGGTATCGGTCTTCATATCTTGACACTTCTCCCTCGTAGTCGGCCCATCCATGCGTAGTGATGTTCTTCTTGTTACGCGCGGTGCGCTGCCAGCTCTCCTTGTTGTTCTTTTTGGGCTCCTCGGTGATTATATAATTATTGTTGAAGTAGCGGTACCTTCTCGGTGGGAAAGTGGAAGTGAATCTCTCCCAATATAGATGATAGCTACGGTGGTGTTCGGGGAATGGTCTTCCTAGGATGATTGGAGGGTCGTAGTCATCTCCCATATCGATGACTAGAAAGTACGTGGGGACATAATGGTCATATCTGGATGAGGACATCCTTCACTTCTCCTTCGACAAAGCGGAATGTACGTCTACGCCATCTACGGTGCGCATAGGTAGGCTCAAAGGCATAGTGCCATATAGATACTCATAAGTTACCTTGGCCATGATGTTGGCCTTTGATCGGTGTCACCGAGACGGCTTTATTGAAAGAGCTTGTTGATGGAGCATTGAATGGTTGGGACACACGGGTCATCCTTCTTGATCGGACGTGGGGATCGAGTAAGTGGTCATGCTCCTTGTGGTTGCGGTGACCATCCTTCTGTCTCGTCTTCTTGGTCTTCTTATTCTTGTTCTTGCTCTTCTTAGTGGTTCTTCTTCTCCTTATTACGTTGATGAGGGTGTCTTGGGAGGCTGCGGCACTCTGTTCTTGAAGAAGGTTTCTCTCTTTGCCCTTGATGTTGAAGATGATCTTGGCGGTGTTGGCATACATGATGGCTCCGAGTAGTGTTCAAGAATGGTCATCCCCGAATGACGGGGACCTTTCATCAACGCTTTGTATCCTTTACCCGCAGTGCACGGAACATACGAGTTGCCTACTCATACACATATGTCTTCAAGTACTCCCCAAAGGAACACGGGTGGTAGTCGCAAAGGTTTGTAAGTACATGGTTGTGTATGCTAAGGGGCATCGAATAGCTTCTCATATATCACTCTTGGCATAATGTTGATGCTTGCACCGAAGTCACAGTTGCCTCATTGAAATTGGTACTTCCAATGGAGATCGGAATATTTGGTCTCCCTGGATCGCCCTTCTTGATTGGCGAGTTGAGTCAATCCATGATCCTTTCGATGGATCACTCCGGCTATCTTCTACATTGAATATATCAACAAGATTTGCGGTTTTGAGCTCTTCGGGTTGTCTGCGGTTTACCTTGGCCGAGCGGAGGAGCAAGGTTGACAAAGGCTGTTGTACACTGCGACTCAAGTATTTTGTTGAAGTTTGGTGACTCTTGATGGCATTGGAAAAGCCATCCATTACGTTCTTGAGTGTCTCTAGGACCTTGTCATTTGATGTCGTTTCTTGGACAAGTTGTCCATCAACTTGCCTTGATTCGGCACTAACTCTCTCAAGGCGATTTGGTTGTAATTATTGTAGGAGGAGTTGTTACCTTGATAGTTGCACGAATAATTGCACGAGTAGTTAGGCCTCGTGTTGATTCCAACCTTGATTCTGCGGGACGATAGTAATTATTGTTGTTGTTGTTGAGGTAGTTCACGTCTCCTTCGGCTACGGGCGGTTAGCACTGTGTGCCCAGAGTCTCTCCACCTCTTCACATGTCATGCGAGCATCATGTATATGCATGACTTCTTTCTTCTGCGTGGCTCTCTCATCGAGCCTCTTCATTACGAATCCATTTTGGCGAACTGACATGTCTACCTCCTTCATTTGGTGCATTCCTCATATACTCTTCTTGCGGGTCGAGTTCTTTCTTCCTCAACCTTGGTTGGATGCCATCTTCTCCACAAGAGTTTGTGCTTTGAGGAATAGTGAGTGATAAGAATGCACCTCCAGCACGGCATCCATCGTCTCACGTGTCTTGTTGCTAAGCCCATGGTAGAATGTACGCATAAGCGGCCAATTCTCCATGCCATGATGAGGACACTCGAGGATGTAATCTTGAAAGCGCTCCTAAACACGGGACAGTCTCATCATGGTGTTCTTTGAAAAGCTTGATATCTTCCACGAAGAGCATTTGTCTTGCCCATGGGGAAGAACTTCGCTAAGAAATTGGTGGAACATAGTGCCCACGTAGTATTCTTCTCCTTATTGGCGTAGAACCACTGCTTTGCTCTCCCCAAGAGTGAGAATGGGAAGAGGCGAAGTAGTATAGCATCTGCAGGGGACATCCTTGATAGTGAATGTGCTACAAATCTCAGGGGAAGTGTTGGAGATGAGCACTAGCATCTTCATGGGCCTTCCCACGAGCTTGGCTTGCTTGCGCCATGTTGATCATTGTGGCTTGAGCTCAAAAGCTCCTTCGATGTCCGAATTTGGTCGTACGAATGTTGTCCGTAGTTGGATTTGAGAACTTCGCGGAGTGACTTGTTTGCCATGGCTTCAAACTTTGGTGTCAAGTCTCGAGCGAAAGGTCGACTTTACGCTTCCGACAAACTTCCAAGTTGAGTTGATGATGATGATTGATTGGTCTTCTTCAACATACAGCCTTCTACGATTAAAGCTTACGGAATGTCAATATAATTATCGGGAAGAATTGTCTTGATTACCACTGCATAAGATACACAAGTAGACAAAACAAGGGTAATCGTAGAAAGGGTTAGTATGACAAAGACAACTCAATCACATTATCTAGTGCAATGCTACTCATTATCCATTGGCTTTCAACCTTCCCGGCAGCGGCGCCAAAAATGCTTGTTGATGTCTATTAAGTGCAAAATTTGAAATAAAGAGGGTTCATGAGCGCACGGGAATATATCATCGTAGCATTTTAACCGGGAGTAATCGGGTATCGTTATTTATAATTTTACCCAGGAAGGGAATGCCTTGGATAATGAGTGATGAGCAATGCACATGCAATAATGGAGAGCTCAACCTTGTCTGTATCGATCATCTCATACGGGTAAGTGTCACATAAAATATAGGAATGAATGATAAATGACATAAGATAAATGAGAGCATTTAGCCACATAAAATAATAGTAATAAGCCATCTCAACTTAGCACTCTAAGCTTATAACACTAGCATGGACTAGGACGATCTAGGGTATAATCCTATGTTATTCTAACTACAAAGTCAAAGCATACAATGATTAGTGCAAGAACATCTAGCAATCATGGCGGGAAAAGGTTACATCTATGCATAGTGATATTACCGGAAGACAAGAGACATAGCAATGACTTCAATGTAATAGGTTTGTTACGCTAGACCTATACTCGGGAGAAGGGCTACAAAGGACTCAACGGGGTACATCCTCCCTCGCGATCTACCTCACGATCCGGAATATAGGGTGCAATCGCGGATAAATACGGTCTAGGCACCACGCCTACACAATATTTACCACTCACCCATCGATCTAATGAGCAAGCGCTATACGATCCTATGCATAAACATAATTCTAGTCCAACTATGCTAAACATATAATCAAAGTAAACTAAGAACAATATAATTGAGAACATAATCAAATAGAGCAAAGTCAAGTCGATATAATAGAATAGAATAAAGTACTACTCATAGTATCACGAACAATGATGAATATTACAAGAATGTAGAGGGAATTACCAAGAACTTCTGCAGAGATCCGGACTCCAAGCTAGGCTTGATTCCCTCTAGATCTATTCTTATGTAGCTATGCTACTAAACTATGGAGCTCTAATTGAGATGGTGGCTCTGGCTTCTACGAATTACGATGAGAGAATGAACTCTCCGAATGAATTAGGGTTTCACCCGAGGCCGGGGGCTCGAATATATAGCCCCCTAGGATGAACCACGGCCCTCGGATCAAACTGACCTAAGTGGACGATAATTATTCATCCTCAAAGGCGGTGGGAGGCGGGATCCGCGAGACTCAGCCGGCCGACTCCCCACTGGGCGGCCCGGCCCGCGGTTGCCCAGTGGGGGCTTGAGCCTTCGGGGGTCGCCTTCTAGAGTCTTCTAGATTATACAATTTCACCCGTTCGGTCTTTATCTCTATGTAATCATGACATGTGGGCCTCCTTTGGTTCTCTTTACGATAACCCCTATGAAATAGACAATCACCAAAACTCGTGGAATTCTGTCAGTGTAACCCCTATATCTAATAGGTGAACTCATATTAGTCCTTTCTCTTGCTGCGTTGACGGTATAAAATTGATACTTAACGACCGTCAACAATACGTCGCTGCCAAAAATAGAGAAGCTCTAACTCAGCAGCAAGTGCAAGAAGCGGAAGCAAGAAGGATAGCCCTTCAAAGAGAGATAGAACAGCTTCAGGCAGCTCATCTTCAGGCACCCCAAATGCCACCAAATTTCTTTCAAGATAATATTCAGCCAAGGCCGATGGAACAAATCACTTTAGACCCAACTTCTCCACTTTCGTCGGAGCTACAAAGGCACCCATGGCCGGCAAATTACAAACCAAAGCTACCACCTTTCAATGAGAAATCAAATCCTCGGAAGTTTACGGCAAGTTCTGAGCGCGGTACATTCGTCGGAGGATTCCACCACTTTAGCAAAATCATTCATTATGGCAGCGAGAAGATGTTGCTTATGAATGGTACACATCTCTAAGGCCATTGTCGATCCGAACACAGGGACAACTCAAGGAGGAGATGCTTTCGACCTTTCAAGGGTTTCAAACGGAAAAAAACAACCCGAGAGACCTAATGACGTGCAAGCAAGAAGATGGAGAGCTATTGTCATCATATCTAGACAAGCTGATTCAGCTAAGAGTGCAAGTGCCAAATGCTTCCGACGACATAGTCATCGCAGCAGCAATACAAGGGTTGCAGATTGGCCCATGTGCTTTCCATCTGATAAGAGAAACACCAAAGACAGTAACACAACTATTCGAGGAAATGTGAAAGTTTGCAAGATCAGAAGACGACCTTCGAAAGCGCAATGCGGCAAGAACCAACATAAACCAAAACAACCCAAGGCAAGCTCAGCCGATAAGGCAACCTTACAATTAGAGAAACAACCAGAACTATCGTCAAGTGAACAACCTTCAACAACAACCGAATGATCAGAAGAATATGCCGAATAACGAGCCAGAACCATATCATAACAACAACAGAGAGAATTTCCAAGGAAATAGAGGCGGCCGTCCACCTCGCGGAAGAGGAAGAGGATGGGGAGGAGGTCAAAGAATCCCGTATTGTGTAATTTGTGGAGAAGACAAAAATCACTTCACAAGAGATTGCATATATACCAAGCTAGCGAAAGAGCAGAAGGAGAAAGATGATGCAATCCCTCAGAGAGAAAATCCCAAGCACGTGTTTCACAACACAGGACGAGAACAAAGCTGTACTTCAAATCAGAATCACATGGCATATCAACATTCGTATCAAGCTCAACTTCAGCAGTACCCTCAGCAAATTATGTATCACCAACCGGCGTACACCTGGCCCTATCCACCCCAAAATCCGATAGTTCAGCTTCCGCAGACCCAGGCTACATCAGCAGTGGTCTCCTCACCAGCGGTACAAGAACATCAACTTCCGGCACAACATTTGCAAGTTCAGCAGGAGAACAATCAAGAAGCTCACATGGTAAATGCAGTGCTACCGTCTAGAGGACACATTTACGCCATCATAGGCGGATCAAATCTAGAGCATGAAAGCAAAAGAGCAAGAAAGGAGTACGAAAGGAGAATACACACAGTGACTCCAAGGTTGCCTTTAGGTAGACCAACGTGGTCCATGGTACCTATCACTTTCACTGAAGAAGACTTCAAAATCAGAGATTATCCACACTATGATGCATTCGTCGCTACCGCTAATGTCAATGGTTTCACTCTACACAACATTCTGATAGACAATGGTAGTTCAGCGGACATAATCTTTTCCAAAGCATTCGAGCAAATGGGTCTCGGCAGAAGAACTTTAGACACCGTGGGCAATTTGCTCTTCGGCTTCAGAGGCTCAAGAATAAACGCAATCGGGAAGATAAACTTGAAAGTAGCCCTTGCGCAAGACCAGAAGGCCAGAGCTGAGATGATCACTTTCGACATCGTAGATATGCCGTACCCATACACTGCCATATTCGATAGAGGATTCATAAACAAGTTCGACGTAGTAATAAAATAGAGTTTCCTTTGCATGAAAGTCCCGTCACCTTTCGGAATAATAACATTATTCGAAGATCAAGCTGCCAGAAAAATTGAAGGGAAACCTATTCCGGGATACGACATGATCAACGAAGTCAAAGAAACAAAAAGAAGAAGGAAGATGAAAGTAAAGATGATGATGAAAATAAAGAGAAAGGGAGAAAGCAAGAGCAAAACCGAATGAAGAAACAGAAAGAGTACCACTATCGAAATACACTCCTGATCAATACGTACACATCGGAAAAGATCTTGAACAGCATGAGAAAGCTGAACTCATCAAATTCCTGTGCAAAAACAAAGATGTACTCGCATGGTCAGCTAGTGATCTATGAGAAGTGGACAGAGAACTTGCTCAACACAATCTGAATGTATCAAAAGCAATAAGACCAAGGAAACAGAAGCTGCGAAAGATCTCAGACGAAAGAGCAGAAGCCGCGAAAGCAGAAGTCGATAGGCTGTTGCAAGCTCAAGTTATCAGAGAAGTCCAATATCCAGAATGGCTAGCAAATGTAGTAATGGTTCAGAAGAAAAACAAAAAGTGGAGAATGTGCATCGACTTCACAGACCTAAATAAAGCATGTCCAAAAGATCCATACCGAATGCCAAGAATAGACAAACTTGTCGATATCGCAGCTGGCAGTGAAAGAATGAGTCTGCTAGATTGTTTCTCAGGCTATCACCAAATCTAGCTAAACAAGGACGATGAGGAAAAGACCAGTTTCATCACCCCAAGCGGAACCTCTTTGCAGGAAGAATGCACGAAGGTACGCGCAGCGGGACCAACTTTCACCAGAATGGCAGACAAAGTCTTCGACGATCAGAAAGGTCGAAACTTGGTCAACTACATGGATGACATCGTTGTCAAAAGTGATAGGAAGGAAACGCACATTGAAGATTTAAAGGAAACTTTCTCCAATTTGAAGAAAAGTGGCCTAAAGCTCAACCCGGAAAAGTGTGCATTCGGCGTCAAAGAGGGCGAGAATTCTTGGATACATGGTATCGGCCCGAAAGGGATAGATGCCAATCTGAGAGAGAAGATTGCGGCGATAGTTAACATGAAACCACCATCAACTAAAAAGAGGTGCGAGAAGCTTGCGGGACGTATGGCATCACTGCGGGTTCATAGCAAGATTCACGAAAAAGGGTTACCCTTCTTTAGAGTTCTCAAGCAAGCGAGATCACTTTGATTGGGGACGAGAACAACAACGAGGCTTTCGAAAATCGAAGCATTATCTCACAAAGCTTCCGACCCTAAACAAACCAACGGCGAAAGGCCCGACTTGTTATTATATCTCGCATCATCTCATACCGCAGTAAGCGCTGTACTAGTTGAAGAAAGAGAAAGTGAAGGCAAGATTCAACAATTCCCAATCTACTATGTATCTGAAGCATTGTCAGGAGCAAAGATGAACTACACAGAACTTGAGAAAATAGCCTACACGGTGGTAATGGCCTCGCGACGAAGCATTATTTTCAACGGCATGCGTAATCATCACTTGGCACAACCATTAGAAGCACTCTTCCGCTCTTGAAGCAATTGGAAGAATTGGAAAATGGGCGCGAAGCCGAACGAGTATATAGTGGATTTCACACACAGGTCCACAATTAAATCACAAGTGGTTGCCGACTTTATAGCAGATTGGACCCCGTCAGCTTTCGACACGACGATCAGGTTTGAGGAGCCAACATGGACAATCTTCTGCGACGGAGCATGGTGTAACTCAGGCGCCGGAATCGCAGCTATACTGATACCTCTGGCGGGCCCAAGGCTGAGATACGCAGCAAGACTAGAGTTCCAGACAACAAACAACACAGCGGAATATGAAGCAGTGTTATTGGGACTTCGAAAGCTGAGAGCTCTCGGCATACGCAGATGCATTGTGAAGTCAGATTCACAAGTGTTAGTGGGCCACATTGAAAAGGAGTACACAGCGAAAGAAAGAGAACTGGCAAGATATCGGCGGCGGTTAGAAGAATGGAAAAGCACTTCTCTCGGGTTCACTCGAGGCATATCCCAAGATTAGAAAATTCCGGCGCGTGAAGGCTGCGGTGCAAAACATACCCTTACCTCCGGATGTTTTTTTACCAAACATTAACCTTAAAAGGCGGATGAGAAGAAGAAAATCCAAGAGCAATACATGTGATAGCCGAAGATTGGCGAGCACCAATTGTTGCATTTCTCAAAGACATACGAGCCCGAGAAGACAAGAAGGAATATCGCGAACGGGGTCTAGAAAAAGCGTGCACGATCATTGGAGAAGAGTTATACAAAGAAGGCGTAGTGCACCACTTGAAGTGTATCGGCAAAGAAGAAGGAGAAAAGCTTTAGCCGAAATGCATTCATGCATGTGCGGCGCACACAGGGGTCCACATGAGATAGCTCACAGAGCCATGAGGCAAGGTTTCTACTAGCCGACAGCGGTGAAAGACGCAAAAGAAATTGTCCGAAGATGTGAAGCTTGTCAAAGATTTGCGAAAAATCAAAAAGCTC
>JAENPR010002987.1:0-27081 GCA_018135685.1 Themeda triandra
TCACTGAAAAAGGCTTCCCCACGTACGGAGAGATTGCGGTGGATAGGAGACTTGACCGAGAGGGTTCCTAGGAGGCGGTTGAGATCACCCTATTTTAAGATATTTGTAACAGTGGCTGCGGTGGGAGAAGTGACGACGGGTCTCGGGCCTCTCGGCTGGCGAAGCAGCAGTGGAGAGGCTCGGGAAAGGGGCTTCGGCGGCTGGGTGCCCATCGCCGCCACGGCGGCAGGCACCGATGTGGAGGCGGCAGCTAGCAAGTCCTGGGTGGCAGATTGAGATTGACGATGGGGGAGAATGAATGGGCTTCTAGTGTGAAGAATATATATGCTAGGATTTGTCAGGAGATCATTTTTGATCATCCGATCCCAGATCTTGCAGCTGTGAATGATTGGGTTGAGACATGCTGCAGTGGTTGATGGGCTGGCTTTAGTTGAGGAGACCCAACAAATTTTTTTAATATTAATATATTTATTATATAGTAATTCAACAACTAATTATAATATTAACTAACTAATTTCAAATAGAAAAGTCATCAACAACAAATTTGTAAATATTTTTGAGATCTATAATCTTTATTTTAGCAATACGACACTGTAAAGCACGTAGACCTCTGCATACCTAAGAACCTAAGTCTATAGCCATGGTTCGATTAAAGGTTTTATATATCTTTGTGAAACATGTAGACTCCGCCTATATCAAAATAGTTTAAAATTTTTTGGTAGTCATCTACACCCAAAATATGGTCCCATACAAGATCTTTTGATAAATATTTGTATTATTATATTTTTCTTCATGACGCATGAGGCAAAATATGGTGAATTATATATTGAAAACACTGGAATTTTGCATTGACCTTCACAAAGATTTGTTTCATAAGGTACAAGAGACCATTTGGCAAAGTTTGGTGCTATTCTGGATCATTTCCAGGGTGGACTCAGTTCAACGTATAATTATTTGGTGAAGTCATGTAAAAATTCAATTAAACTAAAAAAAGTACCAAACTAATTTAGAAAATTCTCAAACTTGGTGGTTGATTCACACGGTGCATTAGCGGGTCTAAGAAAAAGTTTGAGACCAATACGACACTAGAAAGCACTTCGATCTCAGAATCTCTAAGAACTAGTCACATCTACATGCCAATTTTCAAAGTATGACTACAGTTTGCTAGCAACTTTCCCAATGCAAAAATAACTCATGTAACAAATGTTGGTCTTGGTGAGTTGTACAAACATGTTATTCAAAATTTTTCCATTTGAGGTAATTTAGTCTCTAATTTGAGCAAGGTTGATCAAGTCAACTCTTGGATTTTGAACAAAAGGCACTTTGACCGAACCCTAGATGGCCTCAAATACAAAATTCATGAATACAAATAATGTCAAGCTCATCCGGATGTACAACTGTTACATAGGTCAACTTTTCATTTCATGAGGTTTCAACATTTTAAATTTCAAATTTCAAAAAATTTGAACATAAATCTGGTTTTCGAAACCCTAGACGACCTCAGCTCGAAATGTCATGAATATCAAGATTGGTCCCCTCATCAAGATTTACATTTGATATATAGGCCATTTTTGCATTTGAGAAAGTGTTAACAAAGTGTAGTTCAAAATCCACTAGTTACCAAACTAATTTAGAAAAATCTCAAACTTGGTGGTTGATTCACACGGTGCATTAACAGGTCTAAGAAAAAGTTTGAGACCAATACGACACTAGAAAGCACTTCGATCTCAGAATCTCTAAGAACTAGTCACATCTACATGCCAATTTTCAAAGTATGACTACAGTTTGCTAGCAACTTTCCAAATGCAAAAATGACTTATGTAACAAACGTTGGTCTTGGTGAGTTGTACATACATGGTATTCATAGTTTTTTCATTTGAGATAATTTAGTCTCTAATTTGAGCAAGGTTGACCAAGTCAACTCTTAGATTTTGAACAAAAGGCACTTTGATGGAACCTTAGACGGTCTCAATACAAAATCCATGAATACAAAGAATGTCAAGCTCGTCAAGATGTACGGTTGTTACATAGGTCAACTTTTCATTTGATGAGGTTTCGACATTTTAAATTTAAAATTTAAACTCAAAATATATTTATAAATTAAAATTAAAAAAGGAAGAAAAAAGAAAAAGTCTCTTATCCCTACTCTTTTAGGCATGGCCCATCTCCTCCACCCGTGCCCCCCTCTTCCTTTTCACTTGGGCCAAGGTCTAGCTTTACAAAATTGGTTTACAAATTCAATAGATAAAACAACGAAAACATAAAACATCTCTTAGCCTTTCTATTTTAGGCCTGACCTATCTCCCCCTCCACACGGGCCGTGCATCTCCACATGGGCCAAGCTAGCTCGAGCCCAACAAACATTTTCTAAAAAACAAAGAGCCCAACGGACGTGGGACAAAGGTGCAACTCTAACTGGGTATTTTATGACGTCTGTGGTCGTCATATTTGATAAAACATTCAATGACGGTCTACTGCCGTCACATAAAAACTGTATGCATCATCATAAGATCATAGTCGTCAATCGGCTCTTGGCGTCAGACAATTTGTGACGGAACTTGGTACCTTTATGTGACACAAAGTACCATGTCGTCACAAAAATTTCTGACTCCCACAGATTTATGACGACACAAAATTTTTTGTCATATTACGGTACATTATATGACAAAATCAGGACCCCGTCATGAGGATTTTTGTCATAAAATGTAGGATTTCTTGTAGTGACATGAACAACGAGCACCGATGGAATGGGGCGCGCACATGTGCCTGCCGGAGGCTCCAGGCGCCACGTAGAGAGAAGCAGCGCGTCGGTGACGTTGCGGACGTTGACGATCTGCTACAACTTGACCCTCATCCGGTCAGGCCCAACTTTCATGAGACCAGACCGGAAATGTGGGTCTTTATACATTCTAATCAGAATGTGCTAAAGGCCTCGGACCAAGGTACTTCTGTCGAAGCAATTTCTGCCACGTGCCATCCGATGTAAGAAGTTTCAAGAACTATTTGCTAAGCAATGTTGTGTTTTTATATCTAGGTTGTGTATTCCAAGACCGTCTTGGTCTTTTGATTGGTGTAAGACACTCCATTTAGTAAAGCAATATTTTATTTCTTTCTTTGCTAATGCAACATTTTGAGGGCAAAAGTGGACTTTACTGATTTCAAGGGCACTATTGTCTGTACAATTCTCTTGGGCATCCTAGTGAAGGATCAAAGAGGCGACCAGAGGGAGGGATAAATGAGGAACAATTAGGAATTTCTCAAACATCACCGAAGCAAAGATAGAAGCACCAAAAAAATGCAGCTCACAATCCAAAAGTCTAATAAAATTGCAGTAAAAAAAAAGCCAAACAGGGGAAGAGGATGGCGATCGTGGAGACTACGACGACCCCTCCCTCCTCCGAATATGCAACATTTATTTCAGAGATATGAGGAGAAAATTGAGTTTACACACTACAGTCAATGGACTACTACCATTAACAGACTTTCAAGTCAACTACAATCAGTGGGTACGAAACAACTTCTCCATAAAATTAAAACACAAGAGAGGACATATGGAGTTGAGACGACAGACCAAAGACACTATATATACAAAAGTTTTGCACCGGGGGAGGATGCCTTCTAGTGGTGGAGATAGGGAGCAAACCAACGTTATGGGGTTCACCGCAGTACAAATTCGTGGCTCGCTAGTCATAGCTCATAGGAGTAGGAGACATCTGGGATTTCCTAGCGTAACCAAAGATAGGAGATGGGGCTAATGAAGTGGTGAAATCGGTGGAGAACACCTCAAAACTCTATCCTCTGCATCCTCACCTCCACTTCACTGCACTTGGGCGGCTTCCAGATACTGTTGCATCTTCTACTCATACACTTCTAACGCTTGCTGCTCGGATCCTAGACGGTAGATGGACTCATGACAGATGGCCCTGCCTGCTCAGCACAAACTATTTTCCCGGGCTGGAGTGCCTCCTCCGATCCCACGCCGCGTCTTTGATCCTAGCATCCACTTGTCTTCACCAAACAGCCGCGCTCGTGAGTCATGCCAGCAGCTACAGCAATTCTTCACGGCTCGTCTCTTTGCTGTAGCTTTTGCATAAGCACCCTGTCGTGGCTTGGAGACAGGCCACGTCTCATGAGACGAACGAAAGGCCTGTGCGACCGTGTGCTCCGAAGCGGAGAAGGTGGTTCCAGCACCGTTGTATGGCTCGTCTCTCCGACTCAACAATGCCTGGATCCCGTGCGCGCCGTTGCGTGGGAGAAGGCAGCAGCGGCAACATAGAAGATGCCTTTGAGTTGCCGCTGGAGGCCTTTGACGCTGCGAGCAAGGAGGAGGCTGAGGCGATTGTCGAGTGGATCGGAGCTGATTGATTTCTCAGTTCCTCTGAACGGCTGGTGATATTCTATTTTTGCAAGTCTACACCGGTTTGTGAATTGTATATCGAAGCTTTGAATCTTGAATCGTGCGGACTTGATGTTGATTCACAACTCTGAGATGCTTGTGCGTGACAATTCATTACTGAATACCATTTTTATTTCGCTTCTTGACTGAATCTGCTACAGTATTTGCTGTTTGTACGATACAGATTGTTGAACTTCGAGTCCGACTTCACGTTGAGTCATGCATTACCTAATGCTACATTCTGAACTGCATATGTTTGTTGCTGGGATAAAGTCCCACCTCAACCACACATGTTTCATTTGGTTGGTACTATAGTTTCCACTACTACAGATTTTCATATCACAGCCGGTTCGTAACCCTCATCACAACCGGAAAGTGAACCGGTAGTGTGTAAGCGGCAGTGTTGTGTGTGGTGCATCACAGCCGGTTTTTTCACCCCGGCTGTGATGAGCACATAACACTGCCGTTTCGTAGCAGACACCGGCTGTGTTGTCCGAGACCAACACTGCTGGCTTGTTCCAACAACCGACTGTGTTACCAGAACGAACACTGCCGGTTCATTTCTAAAACCGACTGTGTTTTCAGGACGAACACTGCCGGTTCATTTCTAAAACCGACTGTGTTTCCAGAACGAACACTGCCGGCCCATTCCAGGAGCCGACAGTGTTGTTAGGGGAAACACTGCCGGCTTGAGTGTTAAGCCGACAGTGTCGTCAGGAAGAACACTGCCGGGTTAGGGCTGGATCCGGCGGTGATTTTATTTTTCCATTCTTTTTTATTTGTAATTATAATAATTATATAATTACAATAATAATATTGGACAGTAATTATATAACGAATAATTATGAATAATAAATATAGAACTATCATTATATAAAATTTATTATGCTACTAGTTTCCATCGAACATGCACTGTATATTCGTTACACAAATATTTTTTCGACAACAATAAAATAAGAAATTATGCATAAGAATCTAGCAGAAGGGCGATATCCTCTTTTGTATAATGATCCTTATACTTCTTTGCAGTTGCAATTGTATATAAGCCACTGTTGAAAACACATACGCCAAAGCATGAATTTTGCCACCTCGCCTTTGAAGTGTCTCTATCTCATAATCTAGCAGCCTTTGATGATCAAATTTCTCACATTGTTCCAAAAAGAGGCAAGTATCAAAATCAGTACAAGTATATATGATTTTTTGCATTAAAAGAAATAAATGAAAACCGACAGTTATACTCACAAATTCATCGGCATCTTTGTAGGCTGCCCAATATAGCGGTACATCGCCCACATGACATAGAAGCCACACTCATTGTTGGCATACGGCTGTTTGAGGTACGGGATCTTGGTCATTTCAACGACATTGAAATCTGTTTGCGTCCCACCTCTATGCTTCTTCCGCACACTATGCAAAATTAGGAAGAATATTTAAAAGGAATAAATAGAAAAGGCATATTGTGATCATAGGACTATGGTGTTGCTAGCATCGCTTACGCATTCAGCACGTCAAACGGTGGCTGCATATCCTCCGGTGGCTTTTTCTTGGAGTTCCACACCTCGATCTCATTTTTTATAAGATTAACACAAACGAGGGCGTAATGTTGGCTGCAATCGAAATACGTAAGTAACGAATAGTCCGGAAAAAAATTAGTGTAAACACCCGTGGTCAAGAACACATACTTGAAGTTGTAGGGTAGAAGTATGTGGGTTTTCTTTTTGTCAAAAAACGCTTCAACAATCGGCACCAATATCTCTACCATGTTATCCACGCCGGAGGAATTACCAAGTTGGCCGAGGCAGGCTTTTTGATTGACCCTGATAGGGTCTAAGAAGCCTATGTGGCCGAGTTGACGCTGCCTTAAGAAGCAATATTTTGCAACTAGCCTGCATAAAAGATCATGTAAAGTGCACAAAATTAAACAATTTGTGTCTAGAAAGAGCATTCTGTAGCATTTCATGTGTGTAGGGTACTTACATGGTCCACAAGCACAAAATCTGTACATCGAGGCTGCGTCTTTGGTACAGATTGAACAGGCACTCCCAATCGACGTCGTATTTCACTTCTTCTTGATAAAAGAAAACAGCAGGAGGATTGATAATGACAGCAAACGATGCAGTTTCAGCTGACCGTGAATGATACAAGTAATAATCATGCAAGCGCTTAAGCGGGGCGGGCAATCCCTCGTATTCCTCCGGGAGAACCAAATCCATTTTAAGCTCAAACTTCTTTGCCAAAGGTACGGTCCCCACGAGGCCCAATAGATTTCCTCCACTTCTTCTACGGTCCGTGCGGGGTCTTTTGCGAGCAATTCATTTATTCTAAGTGCATGGATATGGAAATCATCCTCGTCGGTCATTTCATTTTTGTACTTGTTCGATCGATGCTTTTTAAATTTGAGGGATTATTTGTCGCGGGTCATGGTGCCAAGTTGCTTAAGGAATGTAACATAAACGTCCTTAGGTACAGTGGGACTGGCTTTTGGCTGCATAATGTTTGTAATGCTGCCACTGAATGGCCTCTTGTTTTTCTCTTTCTGCACTTGGTCAACCTCCTCTGAGGATCTTTTGCGCTTTTGCGACGATGCATTAGTTGTTGCTTTAGGCGCAGGAGGATGTTTCTGCTGTCCTTTAGAGACTGGTGTAGAGCCGGTAGGAACCTTTCCTTTTCCAGCCGGAGGGTTTTGTGTGGACCCTCTTGATGTAGAGCGACCAGAAGCAGGAACAACATTAGGTTTAGGAGGAGGAGGTGGAGGTGGCAGTGTCTTCTGCTGAGTAGGAGGTGGAGGTGGAGGTGGAGGTGGCAGTGTCTTCTGCTGAGTAGGAGGTGGAGGTGGAGGTGGATGTGAACCTGGAAGAGGAGAGTGCTGGCGAGGAGGAGAGGTCGTCCCCGTGGTTCTTTGCATCCCAGGGGCTTGTCCTCCGCTCGAAGATGGTAAGGGCGAGGAGCCGCATTGGCCGTCTTCCTCATCCTCTTCGTCCGAGGACAAATCGTGCTCAAGCTTAATGAGGCGCTTACGCCAGGCCACATGACATCCCTTGTTCTGGCCAAGTTTCGGCATGGACTGCGATGCGGGGTGCTCGATCAGTATCTTGTTGTACTTCTTCTCAAGTACCATGTCGATGGTCACATGGGCATACCCGGTGGAATCGGGGTGCCATTAATGGTGCCATCTCCCGCGAGCCGGGCTCGGCCAATCGCTACCTTGTCCTTTGTCCATGACTGTTGGATGTACTGACGACATTGACGTTTTCAGCGATGTTGTCCAACGGATGAGGCGCATTCGAGTCTAATTCCCTTACAATAGGGGTCGAGCCACAGCTTGACCTTCGGTTTTGATGTAGTGTAAGGTTCTGCTGCAGTATAAGGTCCGGTGCTAGACCCTCCGTTTGACGGGAGGCCAGGACTTCGCTGACTTTCACCTCAACGATAGCTGCAACCCTGGATTCCCATTTTTCATCCAGCTCCCGAATCATCCTCATTGTCTCTTCCACTCGTTCTCGTTTTCCCCGGTCGCGGCTCCGGTAAGTATTGGCCTCGTCCGGGAATCCTTCGAACCAATTAACCACACCGGTTCCCCTGGTGCGACCAGGGTGCTCCCTGTTCCCAAGTGCTTGGGTGAGCATGTCGTTCTCCCTGTTAGAGCTGCGAGTGCCTTGCCTCACCTTGTCTTGGACCTGGGAGATCCTCCTGACGAGGGCGCTGACGACTGGATCGTCTATACGCTTTGTATTCTTTGGATGATTTAAGACATTGAAGCTCCCATCATCACTGTGACGGCAATTCCTCCCGATACAGTACATTATCGCCCTCTCCTCCCAATCTGCAGTCTCAACTTCAATGTTTTGTTCCATAAGTCTAGCCCGCTTCTCAAATTCTGCCTCAATAACGGGCACCAACTTGGCATATCCACGGGAGCCACAATGATGTGGATTGTCTGACTTCTGCGAGTTCGCCTGATTCTTCACGCTAAGTGCTTGGAACTCCTCGGAGGCACAGTGCTCCTTGAATTCCTCCCAGAATGGCGCCTGCTTGGCCATCTCTCCATGCGCAAAGTCTGGATCTCGATTTTGTCTAAGTATATATTTCTTGTAATTTTGATTCCTGAAATACTTGAACATTGTCCCCATTTTTTGGTAGGTTTTCTTCCGGGCCTTCTCTCTGTAAAATAAAGGGCCTTCCGGAGGGAAAGTGAAATACTTCGGGATCTGTGACTCCCATATATCTCTCTTGATACTAGCAGGGACCACACCCGGGTGCACCGCTTCCGCATTTTCCGTATCTTCCGGATCTTCTGGATCTTCCGGATTTTCTGGATTTTCAGGTTCTTTGCCCCTCCACTTCCAGTACTTCAAGGGGACAAAGTCCCTAACAAGGATGCCGAGGGTTGAGGAGTATTTTCTCACAGCAATTTCCGGTGAGGTCGGCATCCCGAATTCATCAAATCTTGTGACCCGATAATGCTTGTCTTGATGAAGCTTTGTCGGGCCACGCTTGGTTACGACTGCAGTGCGACCCGAGCCCTCTGGCCCTTGGGCCGATGCATTGGGCTCCGCATTGGCCTCCGCATTGGGCTCCGCATTGGCGTCCGCATTGGCCTCCGCATTGGCCTCCGCATTGGCCGGCGTAGGTTCCTCCTAAAAATAGGAGTAAGTTAATACCCTCTATCAATTGATTAATGCACGTGGCAACATCATAAAATCACACCTAATTTACCTGGTTAGGTTGGTTATCTTGGTCATAACCGCTTAGGTCCAGAAAATCACTCGGGCTATCAACATCCCGATTTGCTTGGTTACTTTGATTGTGACCGCGAGCTTGCTCCCCAAGGTTTTTCGGGAACGGGGAATGCGACGCATGGTTTGTGACATGATCATGGTTAGTTCACGTGTTTACTATGCACAATTATTATGAAAAAAAGGGCAAAGATTTATTACATAGTGTAATATTAAGTGCCAAACTACTCATTGTTTCATTGAACACATGCTACTAAATTGACAAACTACTCTACATCGACTTCCCAATAAAAAAGCAATGACAATAGCCATAAGCACAAGCATGGCATCTTTCCAAGAATAAGGAGCAAAGATCGTCCTAGTCTTCCCATCTAAGACGGGTGGCTTCTCTTCGATCACTAGTGCAGGCGGCTCTAAAATCACCGGTGGCGCATGCTCTTCAATCTCCAATGCCTGCTCCTGGCGAGGGTTCGCAAGCCTCCACTCATTGTAGGCCCTCACAGCGTCGGCACTGTGTAGTACTTCTTGTGCAAATTACCGGGGTAGTGATGTATTTGAGTGTTGCAATCCTCCCAAGTTCGATAGATTCCGAGTACGACCAACATGAACAACATAGTATCTTGCCATGGTTGACTACATATCATAATTTTAGAGCATCATTTAGAGCATATCATCTAGCATATCATCATTTAGCATGTCATTTAGCATATCAATTAGCATAACATTTAGCATATCAATTAGCATATCATTTAGCATAACATTTAGAGCATATCATCAAAGAGCGAGGAGGGATCGATGGCTAACCGCGTGAAGCACGGTGGCGGCGGCGAAGGGGCGGTGGTGGTGCTCGTCGGAGTGTTGGCGGTGGCGCGGGGAGGAAGGGCCGGCGGTGGTTGTCAAAGGCGCGGACAAGGCAGGGATGGAGGAAGCGGCCGCCGGAGGTGCTCCTCCACACGGCGGGTGGCGGTGCTCGTCGGCGCGAGGGTCTTGGGGATTGAGGAGGGGCCTACGGTGATACTCCTCCACACGGCGGGCGCGACGCGGGGGCGGTGGCGGCCCCGGAGTTCGGTGTACGCGAAGGCGGCGACGCTCGAAACATTTCATCGAACATGTAAGGGGCGGGTGGAGGGTACCTACCTCATGACGAGAGAAGCCCCTGCGACCGCGCACTCCAAATGTTGTGACTGCAAGAAGAAGAAGCCGGAGGTGCGTGCGGCCGGTGGAGTAAGCGGCGCGCCGGTGGAGTAAGCGATGGCGTTAGGCGCTCGCGCGCGGAGCACTGGGAGCGAGGCGCGCACGGCGTGCTCGACTTGGCGCGCTAGGGCTCTTGATGCGGGCGGCGGCGGAGCGAGGTGGTGGCGGTCCTCGTCGGCACGGGCGACGGTGGACGGTTCCTCTCGCGGGCGGCGGCGGTGTGGGGTGGTGGCGGTCCTCGTCGTTGCGGCGTCGGGCGGAGCGTGGGGAAGAAGAGGGAGAACGGGCGGGGAAATGAGGGGGAAATGAAATTTTCATTTTCCCCGCCCGTTCATTTATATACCAGACACCATCACTGCCGGCGTCAACGACAAACCGGCAGCAATAAATGTCAGCACTGCCGGCTCCAACGACAAACCGGCAGCAATGATCCTGATCCCTGCCGGCTTGGAGATACAGCCGGCAGTAATGATCCTGATCACTGCCGGCTCTTAGCTGAGTCCGTGTGTAATTGTTCAGCGCAGGACTTTTAGTAAATTGGATTTTTAAATAGTATTTTTTGTTTAGTGTTTGTACTTTCTCAAATGAAAAAAATGTCCTATGTATCAAATTTAGATCTTGATGAGTTCTAACACTTTTGTATTCAAAAGTTTTTCATTTGAGATCATTTAGTGCCTCATTTTGACCAAGTTTGACCAAGTCAACCTTGTTTGTTTTACAAAATACAATTTGTGAGAACCCTAGATGGCCTCGGCTACAAAGATTGTCGAAGTGATCGGGTCCTACATGCAAGTTTTCGAAACCTTAGATGGCCTCAACTCGAGAACTCATGAATACCAAGATTGTTCCACTCAACAAGGTCTACATTTCATACATAGGACATGTTTGCATCGACAAAGTGTTGAGACCAATTAAACACTAGAGCAAACAAATTATAACTAAAACAAAATAAAATTACAACCTTGCAAACCAACTATTATCAGATTCAATTTCTACCTAGGGGATTGGACCATTCACATTGACCCACTGTAGTAACCACATGTGCCAGTTGATATCTCCGATCATGTATCCTCTCTCAGTATCGATATAGTGCAGTGCCCTTATGAGTGCACTCTCCCGTGCCATGTGAGACACAACGTATGGTCTACCGTAGACATCACCTACTGAAACTTCATCAGTGTGCTGCTTAGTGAACCTTATTCCGAATTGTTTGCCTTGTTCTGTGTCCAAGCCATTGGTGTCAACTCAATCCCAATCGTACCCGAAATAATCTGTAGCTTGGTTTAGAATAGCCATCAAACCACATGAAGAATATGTAACATCATGGGACACAATCTGCAAGTGGTGCAAAAAAGATAATAATATTACTACATAATAATTAAACAACAAATTATGTGCATGATCTAATTATGTCAATATATATATGTTGATTGTACCACATCAAAAGTTTTGCTTCCCGCGGTCCATTCGCTAAGTGATATAGCAGTGTAACCTTGGTAGCGCAAAGCCATCTCCTTGTAGTACGAGAAATCAGGGATATTGAATCCAACATGTCGAAGTGCATGTATGCAGAGGTTGACGGCACCTTCTTGGGCACTCCTCTGGGAGAAGCCCAGTGTCCCCCTTCGCCGGATATTGTTCTCGGTACCATTTGGGCGCCTTGAAGGGATGGTAAAACTAATTTCACACTGCCAGAGCTGAGGATTGGTGTCAGCAGGTGTCGTGACCACATTCCAGTTATCAATAGAGAACGGGGTAGGTGCTTCATGTAGCCATTGTAATGGGTCTATGAGATGCGACATAAAATAAAATGCAATAATTCAACAATCATATATTTAACTAAATATATCTATTTATGAGCGCAAAAAACATATGAGATATTGGAAAGTCATTTATACAATAGCTGGCCTAGGGAATGGCCTAACGGGCACATCAGGAGCAAATGGCTCAGCGCTGGCGTGGAAACCCAGTGGCAGTGGTGGCGGTAGCGGAGGTGGTACATTGTGCATAAGACCTGATCGATAAAATTCAACAATAAATATAGAAACAAAAATATATCATAAATAAAACTTGAGTAAATTAAAACGAACTAGCTAAAAAAATAATCGAATGCAAAAATAATCGAACTATATATATAGAAATTATATATGTACCATAGTAATATCCTGGGGCCATTGCGAAATTACGTCGAAGTTGATTTGGCAAGAAGTGAGAGTGGAAGTGAATTCAGAGTTTGCGTTGGCGGAGTATGCATGTGGCCGGCTCCACATTTTATAGATGGAACTTAGTTATCACAGCCGGCTCGGATCAACAACCGGCAGTGACACGTAACATTCTCAGCCGGGCCTTGGTTACAACCGACAGTGATAGACTCCATTACTGCCGGCGCCTTCCAAGAGCCGGCAGTGATACCCCTGGCATGTCAGAATTGACATGCTCGCAGGCTGCAATCGATGCATGCATGGATGCTGATGCTCGCAGGCTGCAATCGATGCATGCATGGATGCATGGATGCTGCAATCGATGCATGGATGCATGCAGCACTAGTGTCCAGGGATAGATAGGTAGGGGAAATGTATTGTTATTTAATTTTAGACCAACATAGATATATATGTGTGCAAAAACAATACCATGGGAAAGAGAGCTTTTAATAGTAAATAGTGAAATATTTATTTAGAAAGAGTACAAAGATAGAAGACAAAAAAATCATAAAATACATGTTAAATATACGATAACAAAGACCTTTTACTAAAATTACATCCATGTGTATCAACACATTGTAATTTAACCACCTCAGTACAATTCTTGTTGCATCCTGCAGTGGAGGTGGTTATGAGCTGCGCCTGTTGAGATTATAAAGGAGGTTATGCAAAAGTTGATTTGCATGACCTCGGTGATTTGTGACGACGGCGAAAACTCCATGGACTTGCAAGCACAGTCGTAGGAATTGCTTGCGCATTATTAGGACTTACTTGGGAGTCGCCGGGTACCCCAACATTCGGCTCAGCTGATCTTCAGTAGAATTCTTCTAGCACCAAATGTGTGCACCATTTTGGTGGACTATTATGATGCCTAAAGATATTTGAATGTGGAGGGCTTGATCCCACAGAGAAGCCATGTATTTGAAATATCAGGAAGAAAGAATGAACTAGAGAAATAAGGAGAATGATACTGCAAACCATGGTGGAGGCTCTATGCTGGAGGAGGGCCATTTTATAGACCCCCTGCCGTGGTAGGTGGGAGCAGTGCTCCTGTTGTGTTGATCAGAGGGAGCACGCCCCCCAATAAGGAGTCTCATATCACTGCCGGCGCTTATTCAAAACTGGCAGTGATTGGCCTCCAACGGCCTTTTTTATAAAAAGCTGCCCGGGACGCAGCTCTACCGGTCGGGCTGTGGTTAGAGCCGCGGTGATTGGCCACCAACGGCCATTTTTTTGTGTAGATATCCGAGCCGGCTGCGGGACGCAGGCTCTAACGGTGCCGGCTGTGGTTAGAGCCGGGCGAGTGATTGGCCACCAACGGCCATTTTTTTTGTGTAGATATCCGAGCCTATTTGGACGCAAGCTGGCCGACTGGCGCAGTGGGCCAGGGCCTGGGATTCCTGAACGCCTTAGATTCCTGCCAACGTGGTCGGGCAGAAATCCAACAATAGGGTGCCTTTTTGCGTCGTACTTCGTTTAGATAACAATGGAACCTGTGAAGTAAGATTTTTAAAGAAAGGAATGTGTGAAGTAAGAACAATGGAAAAACAATGATATATTTATTCTGAGAGATTACAAAGATAGAAAAGAAAAAAAAACAATATAAACAAATTACAAATACGATAACAAAGACTATTTTTTTCACTTGTCAATGTTACCATCCATGTCTATCAACACATTATAATTTAACCACCTCGGTAGGATTCTTCTAGCATCCTATGGTCCAACAAAGTGATGAGGTGGTTATGAACTATGCCTTTCGAGATGATCAAGGAAGGCAACCACGCACCGGCAGGAACTCCTCCGTGGGACAGTCGAAGCAACCGGCGCGTGCATGGCCATCTCTCAGTGTCATTGGTTCAGTGGCTAGCATGGGGTCAGTGCAATCTTCAATGTCTTCTCCGATCATGTAGATTTCACGTACGGACTTGCAAGCCCAATCTTGGGACTTGCAAGCAGTCCTCATACTAGCAACACCAAGACCCCAGGAGGAAATTCTTTCCCTCCTCGCTGGAGACACTAATATGTCGCATAGCTATTCAGTAGAATTCTTCTAGCACCAATCTATGCACCATTTTGGTGACTACTACGAAGCATTTTGATATTTGTATGTGGAGGGCTTTCTGTCACAAAGAAGCTATGTATTTAGAAATACTGGAGAATCTAAGAACACAAACACAAGTAGCCATTGTCATGGAGAGGCTCTAGAGGTTTGTCATGGAGAGGCTCTAGAGGCTGGAGGGCCTTTTTATAGAGCTCTTGTCGCGGTAGGTGGGAGCAGTGCTCCTGCTGTGGTGATCAGAGGGAGCAGGAGCACTCCACTTGGAATCTCCCTATCACTGCCGGTTCTTCTCACAAGCCGGTAGTGATATACAATCCCTACCGGTTTGTGATACGAACCGACAGTGATAGGGTCCAACGGTTACATTTTTTTTATTAATATCAAATCCTAAAAAGGGTGGCGCCCACCGGATTCGAACTCAGGGCTCGACCACAAAAAAATCAATTTGAGAGTTGACCGCTTGAGCTATATATGTGTTCTAAGTGCAAGGCATATCTTTTATATATTGTTTATAAAAAAGAAGTTCAATTCAATAAATAAAAAAAATTATCTACCAAATACTAGTTTAGAGGTACACACGTAATATTAATTAGAATACATATATATAGTTGGTGAACAGCGTCCGACTACAGATTACATAGTTATCAATAATCTAACTATCCTTAGGTGGATCAACAATAAGGGCCTCATTATGATCGCGCCTTATGTAAGCTGGTTCGTCGCCCTCTCCAATGTTAGTTAGGGATACGGTCGACCCGAATGCAGGAATTTCCTCATAGCCCCTGTAGCCTTCTTCATCCGTCACTCCATCGACGCCGACAATCTTTCTTTTGCCTTGAAAGACTACACTTCTCGCGTTGTTTGCATTGTCTGTTGCGTAGAACACTTGCATTGCATCTTTTGCGAGGATGAAGGGGTCGTCTTTGTATGCAGTCTTTTTAAGGTCAACTGTAGTCAACCCATCTGGTTCTTTCTTGATTTCGTTTAGATGGACCCACTTGCAGCGAAAAAGGGCTACCTGCACCAAGCCATACGATAGCTCCCATATCTCCTCTATGACACCATAGTATGTCTCAATCACATTGCCGTCTTCGTCTTCAGCATTGAAACAAACACCACTATTATGATTTGCACTCTTTTCATCTTGTTTTTCGGTGAAAAATGTGAAACCATTGACCTCATATCCCTGGTACTTAACAAAGTGACTAGAAGGCCCCCTGGCTAATTTGTCCAGTTGATTAACCAACGTTACTGTAAGCAAGCGACGTCGCAACCAGTCAACAAATTCGATTTTATGTTTTTTATGATGCCAAGCCCGTAACCTTTGCGGATAATTACGTAGCAACTCTTGACGGTGTTCTTCAATGTATGGCATCACCTCCTTGGCTTGCTGGAGAACAGTGAATTGAGCACGTGTCCAAGAAACATAGTCATCTACTGTACACGGTTTCCTACCTAGTGTGCCTTTGCCACCTAGTCTGCCTTGGTGACGGGACTCAGGAACTCCTGCCTTGTTGATGTCCATATAATTTGTGCAGAATTCAATGGACTCCACCGTTGACCATCCCTCAACCATGCTCCCTTTTGGTCTGAATTTGTTCCTAACATACTTCCTGAAAACTTTCATCAACCTTTCGAAAGGGAACATCTGATGTAGGTACATTGGACCAAGTGCTCTTATTTGGTCAACCAGGTGAATGAGAAGATGGACTGACATATCAAAGTAAGTTGGTGGAAATTGCATCTCTAAACTAGAGAAAACTTCAGCAATGTCATCCTGTAGCTGTTGTAGCATGCTCGGATCAATGACCTTTTTCGAGATCGCATTCATGAACCAGCACAACTTTGTGACCACTTTGCGAACATCTTCCGTCAGGATACCACGCAAGGCAGCTGGGAGAAATTGAGTCATAATGACATGACAGTCATGGGCCTTCATAGGTCCATAGTTGAACTTGCGTTCTTTCTTGTTCACTAGCCTCTTTGGGTTTGCACAGTAGCCCGTCGGAACTTTTAGTTTATCGAAGAATGAAATTAACATGTCCTGCTCTTTCTTGCTTAGTGTCCAAGACGCAACTGGAAGTTTATATTGGCCATTTTCTTGAACCACGGGATGCAGCTCTGGCCTGATTCCCAAATACTCCATGTCTTTGCGTGTGTCGTACGAATCCTTATGTGTCCCCCCGGTGTTCATCAAGGTGTTAAGTGTGTGAAAGCACACGTTTTTAGTAATGTGCATGGGATCAAGCGTGGCGTACAAACAAAAATGGCCCGGTAAGGTAGTTTCCAAAATACTGATTTTTCTTCCGGATGCTCTCCTCGGCGCTTTTTTAGCCCCTTGCCCCTTGCCAAGAACAACGTCCGGTTGTTAAGTTACGCAAGTATCTGTTTCCCGTTTCGATACTTAGGAGGCTTGCGTGTTTCAACTTTGTCCATCAAAATTTATCTTGTTTTTTCGGAATGTTTGTGTTTAATGGCGGAACTTACGGTGCCCAAATACAACCATTTTTGAGGTATTGGGTAGGTGTACCGCATCGGTTTCGTCTAGGCACTCGACACAACCTGTATAGCCTTTTGTCTTCTCTCCGGACAAGGAACCTGCCTGGAAGGTCGGTGATTGTAACCACAAGTACCACCTTGACAGTGATTTCTTCCTTTTGTACTCATCCCAAACATGCTCAACACCCTTCTTGAACAGATCCACTAGTTCATCGATAGCGGCTCTAGATAAGTGTCGATGTCATTCCCGGTTGCTTTGGGCCTTGGATCGGTAATGGCATCGGATGTACGGCCGCTTCATAACGAGGTGAGGCGGAAGGTTGTATATACGGGCGTCACTTGCCACGTGCTATGAGTGCTTCTAACTGGTCAAAAGGATTCCTCCCATCCGTGCTCAATGCAACCCAAAGGTTCGTTACATCTCCACCGATTTCCTTATAGAACATGGTTTTTGAGTCCTCCGATCCTGTCCATCGGCGGGATGCCTCGGCATGCCGTCGTTCTTACGGTCCTCACCATGCCGGCGCGGCGACTTGGCTGTCTTCGCACATGCGAATAGCCTACGTATCCGTGGAGCTATAGGGAAGTACCGGGCGACCTTTATGGGGCCTCCTCTCGTCTTCGTACCCTCCTCCTCCTCCGACGGCTACGCAGCTTGTACCGTGGATGATTACAAATGGGGCAATTATCCGAGGTCAATGTATTTGCCGCGGTATAATATGCGATTATTGTAACACGCGTGTATTCGTTCAACCTCAAGTCCAAGGGCAGATCATTTGCTTGGCCTTGTATGTATTTTACGATAGCCCCTTGTCTGCGGTGAGTATTTTCCCTAGTTTACCTAACAAGTCATCAAAGCTGTATCGCTCAAACCCTTTGTAGATTTGAACTCTAACAACATGATGGTGGCTTCCAATTTACTCATAGGACAATGCTTGAACAATGGTGTCTTGCCATCCTCTCTCATTTTCTCTAACTTTTTAAGTTGAATACCCTTAAGAAACCGGTATACGCATTACGGAGCATCAAAGAAATGCCATCTTCTTCGCCGTGTCATCCGCTAGCGTATTCCTAAGCACCTCGGCAATAGGTTCCGGGTTGACAATGGGATCATCGTCATCGTCGTCGTGGTGCACATCAGCCATGTCCACATCATCATTGTTTCCCTCTTTGCATCAAAAACAGGGAACTTCCCCATGGTGACACCATGTCGTATAGTTTGGCATGAACCCCCTCATTTGCAAGTGCGATTTGATAGTGCTGGATTCAAAATCATCCTAACACTCATGCAATCTTTGCATGGGCGAGAAGATCATCTTCCCAACCCTAGCGTGAGCTACCGCATGAGCTTTGCAAAAATCTCTTACGCCTTTCATAAAAGAGTGTCCGTTCGAGGCGAGATTCATCCACTTTCGATCCATCTACGCACAAAACAAAAGAAGAAAAAGTAGTACCTAGTGAATTAGCTTCATGGACAAAATTATGGATTAATTATGAAAAAATGAACAAGGTAGCTCCAAAGAATGTGTCCACTTAAATAATTTAACAAAATTGTAAAGTAATCTACTCTACTCAGACAAAATTAACTAATTCGAGCATCACATACTAACAATGTTCTTGGATGATCGAGATGATGGATCAAACCATAAAATTTTGTAATATATATCACCAACCTAGCTTCTTGGATGATGGAGATGATGGAATCCTAGCACAATGTTCCCAACGAAGTTGCTTGAAATCCTTACACAGTGTTCCCACCGAATTTGCTCTCCTTAGGAGAGAGGAAGAACTACAATGAACTACAATGAGAATCAAGCAAGCAATGTAGCCATCAAAACATAGATTGAAGCTAGAAAACCAAAGGAGTGGATGCTTGTGACTAACCGTGAAGCAAAATGATCAAGGCATTCTTCAAAATTCAAGTCCTAGCTCACGGTTTTTAGGTGCCGCAACAATGGGAGAAAATGGCCCACGCGCGCTCCTGCATTACGGAATGGACGAGGAGGAAAGCAGAGGACGATGGTACAAGGCTTTATGTCTTGTCAAAACATCCGCCGGTCGTATCCACGGAAAGCGGTGCTGACGGAGACGAAGGTTTCGTAATCCTTGCCGGTGGTGGCAAGCGCGCGCGATGAAATCAAATGCTTGCCCGGCTGTGGTTCGACCAGCGATGATACTATATACATCCCTGCGGTTGGGACCAAGCCGGGATTAATTACGGATGCTTCGTCTTCCTCGCGGTTGCGTGGGGCGAAGCGCAAGGGAGCATGGGGAACTGCAAGCGGCAATGGGAAGCTGGCGCCCACGCTCGGTGACCTTTATAAAGCTGCGCCATTCGACTTTGCAGGCGTCTTCACCGGGCGCTTTCTTTCTCCTCATACTACTCTTTCACCTACGATCCCCTGCTCAAACGACGATGAATGCGAGGGCGGCGGCGGCGCGCGACGGTGGCGCGGCGGCCGCGCGGAGCGCGGCGGCCGCCGAAGAGGGGTAACTTCCAGTGCGCACCCGGAGAACCACGATCAAGCCTGCGCGCGCAACTCGCCAGGGGAGCGGGGCGGCGTAGGGAGGCGGAGGTGGAGGTTGCCTCGCTCCGGCGGGGGAGGTGGAGGTGGAGCGGGCGGCCCGAAAGCCCGGGCCGAGAATGAGGCCGACGCGCTCCGTGAAGCGCTGCACGCCGGGCGCGGGCGGCCCAGCGCGGGTCGCCCGATGCGGCCGTGGCGGCGGCCCGCCGTTAAGGCCGTCGGCATCGGCGGCGGCGGCGGTGATCGCGGCGCGCCGTCGTCGATCTTTAATAGTATTTATTAGAATATAATCGATCCTCTATGTAATGCAGAATTCGTATAAGAATTCTATTCATATGTAATGCAAAAAATTATTATTAAGTTGGTCTTATGATTCTTCGTTTTTATTTATTTATATGTAATGAAAAAAAAGATGAGGAAGAAAGCAAAAATGTACTCGGTGAGGAAGAAAGCAATCCGAATGAAAAAAAAAGGATGAATGTGGCCACTGCCGGTTCTTGCCAGACGCCCGGCGGTGGGGTAGCACGGCCGGCGCCTGGCTAGACCGGCGGTGATAGTTGCCATAACTATCACTGCCGGCTCTACACACGAGCCGGTAGTAATATACGAATTTGCCGGTTCTAGACATGAGCCGCGGTAACATACTCATCACGGCCCGGTGCCTTCGCTGCACTGACGCGGGTCGAGGCTCCGTCGAGCTTGGCACCGGGCTGTGATGAGTTATCACCGCCGATTTCGCCATTTCCGGCGGTGATACGGTGGGCAGTGTTGTGCGAATCTGCAGTAGTGTTCTGAGTGTTTTTGTGTGAACATGTGAGAATTATCAGCATGCTGTAAAATGTTCTCAAATTTAATTTTTTGATGGCAAATATTTTGAATCTTATTAACTGTCATTTTGAACAATTGGACTGCATAATGTTCAGTTGTACCAACCTTATGCATGTTTGTTCCATTGACGTTTTTTTAGCAAACTGCATGTCTCCCATTAGTAACTACAGCACTAGTAAGTGTTACCGCAGAACTAGCTAGTGTGAACCTTAGCACTAGTGAACTCCTCCCCTTCTCCGCTTATGCCAAGCCACAAAACACCTCTTAGATCCTATGGAGCCGCGGGATGAGGAAGATGATCTGCTAGATGATCTAGAAGAAATCGAAGACTTAGATCCTAGAAGGTTCGATGCAACTAGTAGGGATTCTCTTTCACCACTTCAAAAGTGAACTATGGCTATGAGGATGCTAGCTTACGGCTCTTTGGCCGATCAACTTAATGGAGTATCGAAAATTGCTGCGAGCACTTGTTTGGAGTTTTTAGGAAAATTTGCCAAAGGAGTGATTGAATGTTTCGCTGAAGATTATCTACGTCCTGGAAAAAGTGATGAAATGAAGAAAATATTACAAGAAAACGAGGCTCGTGGTTTTTCGGAATGTTGGGTAGCATCGATTGTATGCATTGGGTATATGGAAGAATTGTCGTAAAGGTTTAGCCAACATGTCCACTCTTGGTGACAAAGGTGTTCCTACTTTGATCCTTGAAGCAGTGTGGAATCTATGATATTAGTATATGGCATATGCTTTGCTTTGATACAACCGGGTCTTAGAGCGACATTAATGACCTAATAAACAAGTCACACTATTCATTCGAGTTATAAAGGGAAGCTCCTAAAGTTCAATATTATTATGAAAATGGAACACAACATAGTATAAGGTACTAGCTATAAGCTATAGAAGATTGTTTATGTAATTTGCACCTTGTGCTTAATGGTGGATAAGGTGCTTTTGTTTGTACTACTGTGTACTATAAGCTAAAGGAGGTTGAATCGGCTAGGAGTACTAGAGATTGTAGGGTTTAACATCGGTTGCTTAATGATGTGACATCATCTGCTTACAACAACTTTGGCTGTGTACATCTTAAGATGTAGTGGCCAGATATTGTTTATCCTTTATCTAAAAAAATCTGCTTACAACAAATGAGCTCATAGTCAACAGTTGTTTGTGTTTGAGCCCAGCCGGCTTAGTTAGCTAGATATGCAGCATGCTAGTGGCGGTATGTGGTTGCTGCTAACCAGCAAAAAGCTTGCAACTTCTTAGTCTCTATGTTTGTAGCAGGCTACTGCAACTGCAAGCCACTCCTAGCATCTCTACTCTCTAGTGAGCAATTTAGTAAAAAATGTTTGTGCATCCTGTTTGCAGGGTTCAGTACAACAGATATGTTGTAGTTACATCAGAGATAGAGTATAAACAAATAAGTTGAACTACTAAAAGCTACCGCACATGACAAGGGCGCACCAACAAAGAGCAGTTTATTCTGTGTGAATGATGCCCGCTCTATAAATCCTAGATGATATGCATGTGGAAGTAAAGAAAGACAAGCAAATGTTTGGTGGCAGTTAGAAGAATTGGCAGCAGACAAACACGTGAGCTTACATGACAATGAACTAGCGGCTATTTATGGCGTGTTGCAATATGGTTACAATAGCTAACCAGTAGAGCATATCACGATCTTAAAAGGCGGTGCAAAGTCGAGTAGGTTTCATAGAACAATATAGTTTGCCCAACAGAAGTGTGCACTTCTTAGAAGTGTTTAAAAACTCATGATTTCAAGAACCGAAAAATCATGACGAAATTCATATGCAGTAGTTAGATGAAAGGATGTCCATCAGAGAAGGGAAATAGAGGCAGATAGGCGTACCTGATGACAAGTTCTTGGGCTCGAGGTGATGGACCTGAGGTGAATCAATTGTGTGTCTTGGCCTTGGCTTCTTGGATTGGGAGGAACCGGGATTCCAGCAACTCCAGCAATCAGAGCACGTACATCTGCGCTCGCACCCAGTCATTCGTTCATCCCCAGCTGGTGCCTGTCATGTGTTATGGTTGGCCAAACCTACCAGCGAAGGAAGCCCAGCTGTGGCTAGGAGTTCGGGTGCACAGCATGGACGGGCGTGAGCGATGGGCGGCGCGTTCACGTCGACATTTCGGGATCATGTAGCAGGTTGTTAGATCCATTTGGTTTGTTAGATCGAGTGAGCATTTTCAGGAGTGCGTTTGCACTTTTTGGGAGTTGCCTACAAGGTCTAAACATTTGTTAGTGAGAAGATTAACTAGAGCTTGAATTCTCTCTCGCTCTCTTGTGTTCTGCTCTTGTGCTTTTGGCTTTGTCGCCGGCCATCAGGACAGCGCCGAAACCCGCCAACGCCAGGAGATCAAACCCTGGTCGCCCACAAACCACGACTACTTCCTCTGCAACACCAGTAGCTCCAACAATCTGGTATCAGCGATGTCCAGTTCAGTGTCTGGGGCTATGTCATCCACGCGGATTGCATTGGGGCGTGATACCGACCAAATTGGCGAATCCCAACCCTAGCATCGCAGTGGGCAGCGGGGATGGGCGGTCGCGGCTGGACGCGACGCCGACAGGTGTGGCCGTGCGGGGGGCGAGCACTCGCCGGGGGTCGCGGCGCCAGGCTTCCAGCATGTGGCCTCCCCTCCACTGTCAGGTGCGGAGGTGCAACTTTTTGGAAAGGTGTAAGCAAGCGATAGGTATAAGCATTCAGTTTCCTGTAATCAACCCTTGTTCTGCTGTCGTTTTAGATTTTTCAGTTTGGCATGAGCAATTTGCTCCCGAGTTTTCAAAGATTGCAAGTTCCCGATATACCAATACTTGTTCAAACACATGGGACTAGCAGACGAACTTGTCAACTAGCTAGATTATTGATGCCTCGTGCTGTTCGTTTAGAAGTGGACTTGCTTCTGGAACATTAGATTCACCGTCAACTAGAATTCCAAGCACCAAGACCTGACAGAAAGGCCCTTCAAAAGAATTTGCCAAAGCAGGTGCATAAGTGAAAAGCAAAGCTGTCTCCTGTCCTGTAGTAGTGTAGTAGACACACACAATCGAGGAGGCGACGAACCAACAGCAAGTCGACACCGACCGAATCGTCGATACTATGGAGGGCGACGACCGGAGGCCCCGCTGCTGGGGTCCAGCGCCGGCGCAGGCGGCCGTCCCCGTCTCTACGGCGCCGCGACTCGGCGCGCTGGCTGCACGGCAGTTTCCTGTCGCAGCTGCCCGACAAGGTGCGCGCCGGCCTCGACCCGGAGCGCCTCGGCGACCTCGACCTCTCCCGCACCAAGGGCCTATCCCAAGGTAACAAAAGCTGCGAGCTCCGATCCCTCACCCTCATCCAGCCATCCCCGCCTACCTATATATGGGCAACATTGTGGAGGTGATAACAAGAAGAGCAAGGGAACAAGAGAGGACAAGGAGGAAGTCAAGAACTGATGCTAAATATTTTTTTTCACTAAACTATATATGGGCATAGTAGAGAAGCAAGGAAAATTAGTTGTGCCTAGCTGGTTGTTATTTAATAGAGTGTCCACACCGTCAACAGAGTGATGGTGCTTCAGAACAGTGGTGTTGCAAGTGCGTTGGTGGAGAGGGAAGAGAACGAAGTCTTGACATCTATATGTGGCCACTGCTGCATAATTGCTAAGACTGAATAATAATCACAACAACATTATATATAGAAGAGAAGGGAGAGCCGGCCGAGAGCTTGCCCAACCATACAATAAGCAACTGTACGCAGAGAGCTTGTATATGCTGACAAGTTCTAGTGTTCAAGGTGATTGAAAGAATGTAAGGGATGGATTCTATTGATCTCATCAGGTACATATATATATATATATATATATACAACCCCCGCACACATGTAGCACACACACGCGACACACACATGCAACCTCAAGTGTCTAGTCTAACTCATGCAACCACACGGTGCTTGGTCAAGTGCTCGGTCTAACACTCCCCACGGTCTTAGCGGGAGCACCGCAATCATTAAGGCTTGGACCTAAGCTCCGTGAACACGGACGTCGGCAAACCTTTGGTGAAGACGTCGGCGTCTTTGGGACGTGGTGGGAACATGTAGGACGCGGACCTCACCAGGGCGGCTCGCTCTTTGACGAAGTGTAGATCAATCTCGACATGCTTTGTTCGCTGATCTGAACTTGGTTACTGGAGAGGTATACTGCCTTGACATTATCACAATAGACCACGGTGGCGTGGCGAAGAAGAGGATGGAGGAGCTCCTGCAAAAGTTGGCGCAACCAGCGGGCCCGGCAACACCATTCGCCACTGCCCTTCTCGCCTCTGCCTTTGGACACTGGACACGGTGGGCTGGCCTTGGATGACCGGGAGATGAGATTGTCCCCGAGGAACACGGCATAGCCAGAGGTGGACTTGCGTGTATCAGGACATCCCGCCCAATCAGCATCCGTGTAGACAATAAGATCAGCCGGTGTGGTCCGGTGAAGGTGGAGACCGAGGTCCAAAGTACCTTGAAGATAGCGAAGAATCCGCTTCATAGCACCAAGATGAGGTTCCGGATCATGCATATATAACGAGACCTGCTGAACAGCGTAGGTGATGTCCGGGCGGGTGAAGGTGAGGTGCGTAGGCGCCAGCGATGCTGCGGTAGGAAGTGGGAGTCGGCCACGGTGACACCATCGGCAGACAGCTTGGCATGAGTGTCCACGGGAAGTCTTTGCGCAAGGCTTACGGTTGAGCATACCGGCACGGTCGAGAATATCAGCATATGCTATTGTGAGAGGAACAAACTATCATGTTGGCGCTGAACGCTGACTCAAAGAAAATGATGAAGGGTCCCATATCCGTCACGGAGGAATTCCCGGCGAAGAGCTGCAATAATCTGCTGAAAAGACTCATAGAGGCCGTCAAAGCGATGTCATCAACATAGAGTAGCAGAATAGCCATATCAGTGCCATGACGATAGATGACGATGTATCAGATTTCGCCTCAACAAAACCAATGGAGGTAAGGTGAGGCAAGCCGATGATGCCAGGCGCGGGAGCTTGCTTCAATCCATAAAGGGACTTGTTCAGGCGGCAGACAAAGTCAGGTCTGGAGGAGTCAGCAAAACCAGTCAGTTGGGCGCAGTAGACGATCTCATTCAAGGTGCCATGAAGGAACGCATTCTTCACATCAAGCTGATGAATAGGCCATGAATGAGAGAGTGCCGGAGAGTAAGACAGCCCGAACGGTTCTTGGCTTGACCACGGGACTGAATGTTTCATCATAGTCGATGCCGGGACATTGCGTGAAACCACGAAGGACCCACCGAGCCTTATAGCGGTCAAGAGTGCCATCGACTTGAGCTTGTGACGAAAGACCCACTTGCACGTGACAAAGGTTGACACCAGAAGGCCAAGGAACCAGGGACCAAGTGTCATTGGCTTGCAAGGCATCGAACTCCTCTGCGCATAGCCTCGCGCCACACGGGATCCGCCAGCGCGGACGCGGACCCGAGTTAGCCGGAGAGGCTCGACGGCCTGAAGATTCGGGCGGTCGATGGGGGTGCTGCGTGCCGTCCTTGCCACGTGTGCGCATGCCGTGCGCATTGAGTGACAGGAGGGATCGCACGAGGGCACCGTGGCGGTGGTGTGGCCGGAGGGACGACCGGCGCCGCTGGCAACAACCTGAGACGGGGTGTCCTCAGGGGCAGCAGAGCCGGCCGGCCCGGTAGGGGGCACGCCGTCGGGGGCAGCCGTGGATGGCGCGGGAGAGGGCTGCCCGAGGCACCGGCCGGTGGGGGCTGTGTGCGGGCGCCGCCGCTGCCATCGGGGCTGCCGGGGGCGGTGTCCATGCAGCCGGGAAGTCGTGAACACGCATACACGGCTCTTGACCCATAGGGCAAAGAGGAATCATCAGCGCTGTCAAAAATCGGGTGTGGTGGGATCTGGGCGAAGTGGACATATCGGCGAAAGGAAACACTGCCTCGTCGAAGACAACATGTCTAGAGACGATAATGCGGTTGGAATGAAGGTCAAGGCACCGATAGCCCTTATGATCGGATGAGTACCCCAAAGAAGACA
Organism: Themeda triandra; assembly: GCA_018135685.1. NCBI lineage: Eukaryota > Viridiplantae > Streptophyta > Magnoliopsida > Poales > Poaceae > Themeda > Themeda triandra. The sequence continues at coordinate 26,499 of JAENPR010002987.1, forward strand.
CACAAGGAGGAGCGAGGTGATAGTTTATGTGGAGGCTGTGGATGACGGGTTAGGATAGCGGCGCAGCCAAAGAAAGCACGAAGGTGGGTGTAGTCGGGCTGCACGCCGTGTAGAACAAAGTGGGGGTGCGACCGTCTAAGGTTTTTGTGGGGTGGCGGTTTAGGAGATAGGTGGCGGTGTGGAGTGAATCCGCCCAATAAACCCGGAGGGGAGACTGGCACGAAAAAGGAGGGGAGCGCACAATGTTATTTATGGTGCGAAGAGTGCGTTCAGCCCGCCCATTTTGCTGAGAGGTGTACGGGCATGACAGACGGAGGACGACACCATGTGTGAGGAAGAACGTGTGGGCCGAGGAATGATCAAATTCACGGCCATTGTCGCACTGGACTGCCTTGATGGAGGAGTCGAACTGGGTGCGCACATGAGAGAAAAAGTTAGTAAGAGTGGTAAGGTGTCGGATTTGAGGCATAGCGGAAAAGTCCACTGTAGTGAGTGCAATCATCAAGAATGACAAGATAATATTTATATCAGAAGCAACTTGACAGGGTTGGAGAGGTCCAAAGATCACAATGTATTAAATCAA